>JARHVA010000740.1:2435000-2667500 GCA_037957365.1 Torreya grandis | reverse complement strand
TTTTTTGGTTATATCCTCCCAAAAAAATTAGTATTGGAAGTCAACAAGAATTTCAAATTCCATACTAAAATGAGAGAATTTATTACATTAGTCGTGTCGATTGGATAGAAAAGTATAACAAGTATAGTCCATGTTTACACAAGTTTAGATACAAATTACTAGTTTTGGCTCAATTTAACATAGATTTATAGCAATTTTCTTATATTAAGGGAATCATGTGAAACATTATCATTCTTGTTTCATTTTCATATACTAAAATACATATTATTACAACTCAATCTAAAGTACATATACTTAGATATCAAATTCATGGGAATGTGCATGACACATTATTTATGTATGATCACTTGTGCACTTGTTGATAATATGGAATGGAAAAATCCATGTCATTCTCTATGTTTTACACACTAGACCCCATATTCCAAGTTACACATGAGATTTATGACTTATTTTATCTACATCGATTGCCATTCCCAAGTGGTCTAGATCCACCTAATATTCCTGAGTGTCCCAAAGCCATTTTACATTTTAGTGTTTTTGAGTGGCCCATAACCATATTATATAGTTCAGTTACATCATGTAGTTTCAATTTCAAATTCATCTACTACACATGGGTAGGTAATGATGTATTCATAGTCTACTTTAGTTATTAATCCACTTACATGAGAGGGATGGAGACAACATCAATCCAATCCAAGGTTTTCATAGGTCATGACCCATGAAGCAAGGTTAGATAACAATGGAATTAAAACATGATTGATTTATTTATCCATCAACACATGGGTATTAATCAAGGCATTAAATCATTCTAATTTATTCACCAATTGATAATTATCTATATGCACACATAATTTTTCACTAGGTTTATACATTGGTTCACATATCTAGTGAGGTGTATTCCTTCCTTTCCTCTCTCTTAGTTTCTTACTCAGTTTTGTCTTTTGATTTTTATATCTCTTAAGTAAGGATTGATTGATACACATTTCATTTTTAAGACATGTGATGGATCATTATTCACATACTTATACTAAGATTCATAGGCTTCACTTCTTAGGTAAGTCTAGGTATCTTTTATTCTCCTTTATCATAGACATTTCACTTTGTTAAATTTATATAGTAAATGGGGGGGGAATGTAATCATATAATAATGGAAATTGAATTATAAGAGTGTTACTTGAGACTATCCATCCCTAACTTAGCCTTAGATGTATCTTAATTCCTATTTACACACTGATTCAGTCTTAGTGTAGGCCATACATGTCCTTAAACATACCTAAAATAGTCCTAGACCATCACTTTAGCATCTTGGCCATTACTGTCTCAGGTTATACCACTTGGACACTAATACCATAATTTGGATAGTAGCTCCAATGGTGCTAGTGTCTCATTTTTGGTGCTATTATCCTTTTCCTACCTTTGGCCACCAACAAATATTTTTCAAATCAACAACCACCTAGGGTTAGCCTAGACCTCTTTTAAGACCTACATAAATAATAAAAAGATATATATACATGACTTTTATTCCTTTATCCACTAGTTGAAAATGAGATGCAATAATACAAATTAAATCAGAATAAACTATGCACAATCAAGGTTATCAATCCCTATTATACCCTACTTTTGCATATAATCCATCTACAACATTCCTACGCGTAGATTAATTAGATTTATAGTCTCAATCACAATCAAAGCACTCAATTTTAAATTCATACTAACTTCACTTGCACTTGCACCAACACTTATGTGGGATAACTAAATTGAGATTGATCCCTCCCCTGAGTATTTGTATGTAGGCAACTTTCATCATAATAGGGTGTTGAGGATGTCTAGCCTACCCTATTAACATCACACTTCACTACTTGTGCCAATTAGATACCCTAGCAACATTGAGATCTAGGTTTTATATAAAAAATTAGTCAAAGTAGGTCACTGATAGGGAATCCAATCTTGTGCACACAACAACAAACTTGGTAAACTCAGATATAGGTGTACCTCAAAGCTCAAAATAATTCTACATAGAGGACACTAGTGCCAAAAATAAGACTATAGTACCATTAGATCCACTATACAATTAGGTCACTACTATTTAGGAAGGGTTTTGACACATAGATCTTGTATGAGACACTTAAATAAGAATTATCCTAGTTTGTAGCTTCCAAATCTCTCATCTCAGTCAATTCCTAGCTAAGTACTTGTTTACATCATTTAATACTATTTTTAGAGAGCTCAAACTAGGTTAATTCTATTAAAAATTAGTGGCTATATTTATTGATTATTCCTACCCTAATTTACTATACTCAATCCCTTTTAAAACCTAGGGCTTAAACTCCATAAAGCCTAAAAGGTTAAATCAGGTACATGCAATCATAAAATAACCAAAAAACTAGTTGTGTGGTCTTGTTGGATTTATTTATCATTTTCACAAGGCACTAAATATTGTCCAAAGGAATTATAAGTACTCTAATACTTCAATATCATAAAATATTGAAGTGGAAATAAGAGGATCAATATTAAAAGAATCCTTAAACTAATAGAATAATAGAATTAGAATACACACAAAATTATGTGGTACACATGATTTCAGATGGAAAAACCATTTCGAGTAAAACCACCATCACAATAACTCATTTATTTTATTAACTCAACCATTTAAAATATAATATTTTACTACCAAGTTTTGATTTTCCATAATCTATGTGCCAGGATATATAAGTGCATCAATGGGTAACCATCAAATATGTATTATAATATTGTGGGTAATAAAACCGTGGGTTAAAACTAGCCAAACATATATCCATATGGTCCTAAGAAATTAAATCATATTTCCAAAAAAAATACCACTTGTGGAATACTTTCCATAAAGGTCCACATTACCATACCTTCATTAGCTAAGGGCATCCATTCCCTTTGATTTTATACACCAAGAAAATATCTAATTACTTTAAAATCCTTTATTAGTGAATCAAAAACATTCTTAAATGTTTCAAACTTATTCAAAAATATCTTATTTTTCTAAACCATTTCCCTTAAAAAATGGTATTGTTATAGCTTCGATTTGCACCTTTGGAGAGGTTTCTTCAAACCCTTTCTGATTGAGTTACATTATTGGGACAACCCCATGTTATGTGTCGCCTATGGTAGGTTTGAACCTCTAGATAAGGCCAGATTCCTCTTGATGGATCAACTATGCTAATTTTTACACTAAGGAAAGGGTTAGGAAAGGGGTAAAGGGCTCCTAAGAAAGCTAAAAGGGTGATGCACCAAGTTAAATGAGAACTCAAACAAGCATGAAATAGACACTGATGAAGCATAAGATATAACTAGATCACACAATCTCAAAATCTAACCAATTGCATAAGTATTTCATACACTAGGTTTAGAAAGAAAAGAATAAAGATAAGAGGAGTTCAAGACTCACACCAAGATTACATTAATGGTAGAAATAAAACAAATGCAGACCTACAATCAACTAGAAAACACCTTAAAGCAGTCTAAGAAGAAAGACATTGGGTATGGAAGATTATCCTTCACAATGCCATCATGCGCAAGCTTACTAAACATAGTTAAAAATCAAGATATAGGTAAATGAAATATTTATTAGCTTCAAGAGTTCTTTCATACAAATTTTGACAGGGTCTATCCTTATCAAATGAGAGTCTCTGCTCTTCCATAATTAAGAGAAAGTCTTTTCTTTTAAAAATTGAGAGAGAGCCCACAAAATGGAAAGAATGGGTAATAAATCAAAAAAGGAGAGAGAGAAGAGGGAACATGAGTAATGAAGTCAATAATTTAGGTACCACCTTTTTTTATCAAATCAGCCCCAATTTTCTATTGACAAGTTATATTTTTTTTGTCCTAATAGCCATTGAATCCTCTCATTGGTTGATATAAATACACTAGAGGATATTTTTTTCCAAAGGTGGTGAGTCATGATCCTAATTATGAAGGAGAACACTTAGACACCTTTAAATTCATTAAATGCTATAACTACTTTCTTCGACCACTAGATCTCCATCTTGGGACTCCAAGCTATCTCCACTTGCTTCATTTGAGGGCAATGTCCTTATATCCATGAAATTGATAGATTCATATCATAAGTATAATTTTTAAAATGATATATAACTGTTTGTCTAAAACATGACCATTTTGAGGCCAAAGATCCTTATGTGGGTCAAATTTGGCCAACATTTTTGGTGACATATTGGGGCTAAATTACTACTATGTATAGACTTAGTGGCCTTAAAATGATCCATTGGTTATATAGAGTCTAAATATTTCTTACTAAATGAAACTATTATGAGATTTGTTTCTATCTAATTTTTGCTTTTTCCTAAGTGTGAAAAGTAGAAACTAGTTATGAAGGGTGTGGAACGATACCTATTGAATGTGAATATGTTAAATCTAGATGATTATTAGTATCTCTTATTTGTCTTGGGAACATGACCTATAAATAATAAATCACTAAAATATTTTTTTTAGACAAGTAGATGGGTGGATTGCCTAGCGTGAGCTAGATCCTATAAGCAAAAGCTTTCTAGGAGGTTGCCAATCCACCTTATTTGAAACACTTAAGTGGTAATGATAAAAAAAATATTTGCCTTATATGACTATAAAATTTAAATTAAATACAACAAATAACTAAAAATTAATTAATATAACTAAATGCTTTGCTTAGATGGCTAAAATGAAGTAACTAGTTTAAATAATGCTAATGCTGAAAATTAGCTAAAATAAAGTTGTGGTTTTTGGTTCAGATTGGTTTGATAAAGGTTAAAAGAGTGATTTGGCTGGGGTTGGGAATGGGTTGAGATGGTGAAGGGTAATGTGTTAAATAAAAAAAGAGGGATAAATGATCAAAAGAGGGATCAAAAGGTAAAGGGGCAAATGGTCAAAATGAGGCCAAGAAGGCAAAGGGGCAAATGGTCAAGATGAGGCCAAGAAGGCAAAGGAGTAAATGGTGATAAAGAAGACAAAGTGGATATGGTTAAAAGGAAAAAATTAAAATAGGGTGATGAAGTAATAAAGTTAAAGAAGAAGGCCAAAGGGAAAGTAATATAGAAATTAAGATAACTAAACAACAAGATTACCTCCATGCTTGAAGATGCTTGTTGATGAAGATTGACTTGTTGATAGTTGATGAAGACTAGAAGTAATTTTGGTAGAATTTTGTTACTTGAGTTCCTTCTCTTCAAGATTATTAACTCCTTTATTATACCTCCAAACTTGCAACACAAATGTTAATAACAAAATACTAACTTCCAACTTAACCTTGGGTGAAGGAGAGGGGGGGTGTATTTATAGCATTTGATGTGAAAAAACATGCAAAAATAGAGGAATAGTGAAGCAATTCGAATTTCTCCAAGTTTTCTCACAAATGAGTCAAGAATGAGGTTGGTTGGGATTCCCACTTTGATCATAAGTTTCTGATTTGGTTTGGTGTGTCTCCCACCTTGCACATGAGTCCAATTTTTAATGGGAATCATGCACATCAGTTTAAATGAGACAAAGAATTATACCCAACCTTTATTGCTTTCACACAAGAAATTAAATGGGTGGCACACCCAATGTGGCAAAATTTTCTATGTGGGGTTTGAAAATTCTAAGGTGAGGTTGTAGAGGATTCCCATTTGGGTTGAGAAGTCTCCCGTTTTGGCTAAGAAGTCAAAAATGGGTGCCCTTTGTCTTTCCCAAAGTCTTAAAGAGGTAGGTATATCTTTTAAAGTCTAATTTCATGTGGAGAAAAAAAATACATGTTTAATAATGACCCCTTAAGGGGAAATTCATCATATTTCAAGGGGGAACTTTGTGATGCTAAAATGAGGTCATTAGGCACTTTGGGAAAGGGTTTTAAGTGGGGTATGGTGTCCCACATCAAACCATGTAATTTCTAAGCCATGTCACTTGCCATATCACCTCAAAATCACATGCCATGTGACTTGCCATGTTATCATACCATGTCATCATGAATAGTGATAGTGGGTCCCACAGTGAATAGTGATAATGAATAGTAATTTCAAATAGTGATTTTGAGTGACATTATGTGACTAAGATAATAATGATTTGGTTGGGTTAAGAGGGGTTTTGGGAAGGTTTAATAAGTTTTATGGGATCTCAAGGAATTTAGGCATCACAAACTGTAAGTGTGTAGTTTTTTAGTGTCTACATTTTGCCCTTTTTTGTTATATGGATTTGAATTAGCAAGTTGGAAAAAAAATGGAATGCTTAGTTGAAGGTCAAGGCGCCCCAAGTATAAGAGGAGGTATTCCTCCTCAAATTGAGAGTCTATGAAGAAAGTTTGAATCAAGTATAGGTTTGATAAGCAGTTGATGGGGAGGCACTAAGTGGTGCCATTAGGTAGTTTGGCATGTGAAATGCCAATGGGTTCACAAAATATGACTAAACATAATAGTCAATATTATGTAGAGACTAAAGGTTCCAATGTTGATAACAAAAAATTCAATTTCTAAGATAAAAGATAAGGTAATCGGTCCCTAGCATTGGTCATAGTTGATCGTGTTAGTCTTATCAAGGCTCCTAGATAGGGTCAATGCTGACTCATGTATCTAGGGTAGGAAGTGCTCCTAAGAAAACACAAATGGTCTAGTTTTACATGAGTTGTTGAAAATGTTTAAAAGTTAAACATGGAAAAGTTAGTCATTGTGGTCAAAATTTATTGCAAAAACACCAATGTTTTAGGTCAAAATTAACTGACATCAAGGTGGACATGGTGAAAACATGGGTGGATTGGGTATGGGTTGGAAAGTGATGGCTGAGCTGACTCTAAATGCATGGGGCAAGCGGATGCTTCCTACATAGTTCCATGGATTATAATACAAAAAAGAACATTAAGCTAAATGTAGTTCTTTTGAGGTGAATGGTGTTGGTTAATTTGGTTGCCCTAATTTGATATCATGTAGGTAAGTTTGGAGGAAGGATATTAGAGAAAGGGAAGTGGCAAAGATTGGAAAATATTGCTATCAAATAGTTTCTTATGGGTGTGGTAGAAATGGTAGATGAGATTACCTAGGATGCAATTAGATGATTGCATTAACTATGCAAAAGGAACCTAGAGCCATGGATAAGTAGGGTGAAGCATGAAATTTCTACCACCTTATTAAAGAAAAGAAAAGGGATAAATATGTTGTTCTAGGATTTGGAAAATATATAACTACTCAAATTATCATGATGATTTGACAAGTTTTTTCATTGCGATCCAAATAAGCCAATATTGTGCACATGCCACAACAATGTCATTAATAGGGTATGGAAGGTTATTATTCAATGATTCAGGGAAGAAAAGTAATAGAGTGGATAAATGAGAAGTGTTTAAGATTCAAACCCTTGACCCTTGAGTTAGTGGGGCCCCAAAATAAGTAAGCATTGAGTTTTTGAGGGAATTTAGAGAAAGAAACTGAGGGGTTTTAGAACATAGAGTGAGGTGAATAATAACATTAATTAAATGAGGGAGTAGGTTGTGGATTATGGTTAAAGAGTAGGGCTATTGAAATGCATAAGAAGATGTAGTCTAAAAGGGAGAATCAATGGAAATTATTGGTTGGAAGGTTAGGGCATGTGAGAGGGTGTAGCTATCATCCCCACTTGGGTATCCTAAATCTTCCATTTGAAGGTGTTTTTAGTTTTGATTCTAACATCTTCGAAGGTCAAAGTAAAAGGGGTTTAAAATAGGCAAGACCAAAAGAGGTGGGGAAGGAGTTTCATCCTGATGGTTGAATGATGCTCAGGTTTACTGGTTGGTCATATGAGTCCATGATCCTATAAAATTATGTTATAGAGTCATGGGATTGGTATATATCTCACAATAAACAAAAATTTAGTGGAAGACCTTGGAGGCCATAGCATGCCCAAAATGGATAGAGGATTAAAAAGGAAAAAGGTGATAGGGAGGGTGAAGGGAGTAGTTGGAAGGGGATAAAAAAGAGAGTATGAGTGAAACATATAGAGGCATTAAAGTAAGAAAGGGATGCTCTTAAAGTAATTAACCTGACTATAATTCATGCATTAAGACAAGGTCATAGAGGATATCAGGAAGAAGAAAAGGAGATGTACATAGAAGTAATACAACTGGTGATAGCACTCTAAAGAGGTGGTGGTTGAATTGGAGAACATAAGGGATATATAACAAGGGATGAGGTGAAGGTGGATTAGGAGATGGATGAAGAGAAAATAATTAGGTTTAAGATAAAGACATAGGTGGAGAAGGATGGAAGAATCTAGGCATGGTCATATATGTTGAGAAGAGCAAGGAAGGGCATCAAGGGAGATGAAAAAAATGAAATGGGATAGAGAAAAGAGAAAAGTAAAATGTAGAAGATGAGAGGTGAGAGATGCACTAAAGAATGACAAATTGGATAATTGAAAAGATTGGGGAGAGAAGTGTAATAATCTTGAAGGGTAAGGAGAGGATGGTAAATGTGGGAGACCATGAAAGGTTTGAAAACAAGTCTAATAAAAGACCAAGGAGAAAATAGTTTGGTGATGAAAATGAAAAACAAGGAAATAAATGGAAGAAAAGGAAACAAGAGGAAAAAGGAGTGAAATGAGGACACAAAACGGATGATGGGAGAATGAAGTAGGTGGTATCTAGACCAATTAAGCATAGATGATGATGGATAATGAAGCAAAGAAGATGGCAGTTTTGGAGATGAGAATGGGATGGAAAATGGGAAAAGGGGTTTATAAAAATAAGGGAAAGCAAAGGATGGGTGTTAATCAGCTTGTTATAAGAGTTTGACAAGTTGAAAAAGGGTCAGGTGGTGAAAAAATAGGGGAACATAATGAAAGGGAGTGAGAGGAAACTAAGGGATGAAGATCAGGGATGATAAGTATAAAAAATAAGAATTGAAGCAGGGATACTAAGCATGGATACTCACACAGATGTAAATGAGAAGTGAGTACCAAGAGGGAAAGAGGAAAATTTGAATCCAAAAGGGTAAAAGATGAAAAGTGATAAGAAAAAAAAGGTAATTATGGAAGGTTTCTCAAAGGATAAAGGCCTAGTTAGTAGCTAGTTATGGAGGAAAAAAAAGAAGACAAAAAGATGGAAAAAAGCAAACAATAAGAATGGAAAATGAGGAAGGTGGGAAGAGTGGTAGAATGGTAGAGAGTGATGGTACACGTAAATAAATAGTGCAACAATAGAAGAAACAAAAATCCTACAAGATGCATAGTATGAGGTGGAATGGGTGAGGAAAATAGAGTGATAAGGGGGTACACTAAACAATTAAGGTCAAGGGGAGATGATGATGGAGAATGAATTTTAAGGGGATAAAGGGCAAGGATAGTAATAAGGTGAAAGAGATTCATAAAATATGAAAGGTGGGTGGGTAAGTGAGTTGTGAAGCATGCACAAGGAAAGATGATGAAGAGGCCAATGAAGCAGAGTAAGAGGTGGATTAATAGGAGGTAAGAGGGGCCAATAGGGAAGGCTGTCAACCCTTATGTTAAAAGAGATTGACAAGCTAGAAAAGTGTTTAAAATAGATTAACAAGCTAAAGGGAGGGAGGTGGTGAGGGGATAGGTAGAGAAGTGGAGGAATATATTTTAAGTGAGAAGGGAAAAAAACTAAAGGATGCGATTGAGTTGACCTTAGTAACTAAGCGTTACCTATATAGTCCAAAAAGAATTCAGGCTAATGTAGTTCTCCTAACAATGTGGGAAAAACTTAATAGGAAGTATTTGATGGTGTTAAAACATAAGGACGCTTAAGAAAGAATTCAAAGATTCCATGATGTAGGACAACTTAAGAAAGAGGGTGTTGTTAGTGATGGAAATGAGGGAGAAGAAAAAGGGGATGGGAATTATTTGTTAGTGGCCAAGATGCCCTTAGAAGTGGATCAATGCCTACATAGTCCATGGAAATTAGGCTAATGTAGTTCAACAATGTTTGGATGAGTGGTGTTCAAATTGGCTACCCTAATTTGATAGACCACATGGGTTGGTTTGGGCTATGGGAGAAGGTTTGGTAAAATAATAGTTTTGGGTTTGGGTGAAGGTATTAGTGAAAGTGAATGGGGTAGGTTGGTATATAGTTACCATAATGATCCCACATTTAGTAGGATGAGAGATACAAATGGGAAAGGTAGGGCAAATTATAAGGGAACACAATGTGAAGTACCACAGATGATCTTCAATGGAGCTAATCCAAAGAATAGTTGCCTTTGTTAGGAGGTTACACCTTCTACAATTGTATGAGGGTAGGAGTTGACAGATAGTGTTTACCACTACGAGCTGAGTTTTATGTGGTGGGGGTCTATCTGGATCTACAGAGTTATAGTGGCCAATGTTCATCACTATTATGAGCTAAGTTTTAAGGGTAGTAGTGAAGTGACGACCTACAAAGAATTTATTTGATGGTCAAGTAGATTCTACAAGGAAGTTAGCACCATGGTGAATGATAGAGGATGGACCTTACCTAACCCAAGAGTGACATGGGTAGGCTAGATAAATGGTGGCCATGTCTATAATTTTTGTCCTAGCTCCATGGAACCAATGACTTATTGGTTTCGCTAGTTTGGGCCTAACCAAAGACAATCTCCATGGTGGCATAAGATAGTGGATCCCTTTCTATGGATGAATATTTAGATAACACAAAATAAAAGACCACCATATTTGATCAGACACTGTTAATGGTTGGGGTCTAATGCTTAGGGAATATAGTAATGGGTTGGTAGGAATAGGAGGTAAAAAGGGGAAATAATGTGAATGTATCATTGTGAAAGACACAAAATAGAGTATGATTCTCACCCTATGGGGATGAATGTGGGAGAGGAGAAAAATTATACCCTTTCATGGTTATTAAGATAGGGAATGCTATGGATGTTAGTTTAGAGAGTAATTAAGTAGAAAGATGGTTGAACACAAATCTAGAGTCACTAGATATCGGTCTAATGGTTAGGTAGGAAAATAATGTATGCCTATGTGTTAGGCAATGTGTGTGTAATATGATGATTATGTATGTGTCATGTGACTCCTTGCACCCTAAATAAAATATTACAAATTTTGACATAAACACTTATAAAATGTGTTGGACGTTGTTGGTTGAATGTTATGGTTATGGTTATGATTGGTATGTTTATGGTTGTTGTAATATCACTCAATGTAAAAGGAATGACTATTGTTGTTTCAATGTTATATGGTAAAAGTTGTGATGAAAACATCAACCAAGCACATTAAGATGATAATAGGGAATGATGATTCATTTTTGAAAAGGACTAAAAATGGACCCAAAGTGGGATTAGCTTAATGAATATAATCCCTTCAAATGATATGAATGATTGGTCATTAGTTGATAAAAAAGTTTTCTTGATCACAGGGTGTCAAGTAAGCTCTAAATTCCTTGATTTAGAGATAGTCAAAAGGGAAAATGGGTGATAGGTGGTGTGAAGGGTAATGGGTGATATGTACAATAACCTCATGTGAATTAATTTTCCTTTTCTATAGGTGGCCTAATAATGGTAATAGACAAGTCCATGCCATATGCTAGATGTAGATTGATCAATGTGGGAATTCTACATGTGAAATCCAATTGTGGATATAGATGTTTTTTTTTATAGTGGGTATTTTACTTTATTTTTGTATATGGGAAGTTAATCAATGCATGAGACTTCCATGAAATTGCTCTGATTTTGAAAAATTTAACTCAAACATCCTTTGATGGATTGGTCTAAGCTTATTGGATTTGTTTTAATGTTCTTGATAACTATCCTTCAAGGGAGTAGTCTACCTTACATGTGGTAATTTTATTTTGTTTTTGGGCATCTATCCTTCGATGGAGCAGTCTACAATGCTTAAGATATTGAACCAATTAATTTTTATAAGATGAAATGTGTTTAGACATGGACCAGTCTAATTAGGTTCATAGGTTTGCCTTTATGAGGGCAAAACTTTACAAAAGAAGGTCGATGATATGTGAAAGGGTGTGATTTTGAGAGACAATGACCATAGGATTCCATTGTGTTAGAGATGAAAAGTATCCATGAGAACCATGTTATGGGTAGAACTATGGTACCCATATTTAGGATTAGGCCATGATTATGATGGTTAATCACATGGTTGTATGTTGTAATCAATTATCCTCAAAAGGGGAGGAGGAAGGTGGGTGAAGGTGAAAATCTCATAATCAAGGGATGAGCTTAAGTTAGACAAACATGTGAGCTTGATCATTCTTTAACAAAAAAATGGATGTAGATACAAAGCATTGAGAGGGTCAAGTTTTGGTTTGCCTTTGAGAGATGATTAATGATAAGCTCTTAATCCATATGTATGGGTAATGATGTAAGGTATAAGCTAATTAAAATCAAACTTGCCTCATTTACTCTTCTTCATGTTGGTCACATGTTGGTTTTCTTTTAAGATGAGAACCTTGATATTGAATTCCTATTGTTTTAGGTGCTTGTTATAAGCACATGTGATATGCTCTTAATAGATACGGATGTGGGTGAGAGATATTAAATTATGCTCGTCAAGTACCTCAAGTTGAGCTAAATGATGTTGATGAAAATCTTCCTAAAAAATGAGTTCCTTCAAAGAAATGCAAAGAGAGGGGATTTGGACTTCAAGAAGAAATATTTCCTTTGCTCTAAAGACTAGAGAGAAAGGGCTAGTACAAGTGGAGGTTTGAATACTAGTGAAATAGGGCCATAAGGTGAATGAGATGTGTAAGTGCCAATCCTGACCTAAAGTACTGACAAATTTGGTTAAAATTTTGGTGAGGGTTTTATTCAAGGCTTTCACTTGTCTATTTTTTTGTGGTTGGTAAGGGGAGGAAAATCTTAAATCAATGCCAAATGCATCAAATAAACCTTAAACTTGCTTATTCTTGAAGGATTTTCCATTATCGATGATGATCTTATAAGGAACACCAAAGCATCAAATGATATGGTGGTTGATAAAGTTGAAAATATTTTCTATTTGGTATAGATTAGAGGAATAGCTTCCACCTAATTGGTGATGTATTTATTAGTTGTGATGATGGAGATATGCCACTATGAAGAATGGGGGTTAATTTACCTAATGAGATTGAGCCCCCATTGAGAGAAAGGCCAAAATTCCTTAGATATTTGGAGGCTATTGGCTAGTGCATGATGTAAATTATCATGCTATTGACATTTAACACACTTTTTTACATAATAACAATAGTCTTGGTTGAGGGTGGGCCAATAGTAACCAAGGCGAAGGATACGTTTAGCGACCATTAGGCCTGTTAAAGTGTCCCCAATTGATCCCATCATGTGTTTCCTTGATGGCATGGGAAACTTCATGGATACATAGGAAATGAAGAAGGAGACCATCAAGACCATGTTTGTAAAGGATTCCCCCTAGTATGGTGTAATAAGAGGTACCCTGAATAAAAACTCTTTGGTCATTCCTAGAGAGGCTGGGAGGAACAATGCCTAAGTTGAGGTAGTTGAAAGTTTGGTCGTACAAGATGTTAGATGGGGATTACTCTACATTAAAAATGGTAGGGAGGTAAAATTGGCCATAAGAGGGTGTGGTAAAATTATGAATAGTGACAAATACATTAGAATTAAAAGGTTGAGAAAGGAGTTGAGAAGCAAGGCAGGCCATTATATCCATAAATTTATTAGTTATCAAGGAACAAATTAGACTAGGTAATGTTCAAATGATTTTAAGAGTTTGTCAACTAAAATATTATATTTTAGAAAGACATCATTCTTACATTGATATGATTCATTGACCTAGTTGACTACAATCTAGGAATCATCAAAGACATGGATTATCATAATTCTCAAGCTTTGAGCAGTTTGGAGACCTATCACTAGGGCTTCATACTTGGCCATAGTATTGGTACATTCAAAGTCAAGTTTTTAGGAGAGAGGAAGGGGTTCACCATAAATAGGAATTATAATATCTCTGGCACCCCCTCCTTGTTGGAATTTTGAGCCATTGAAGAACATGGTCATTTGGTAGATTATGTCATCTTCTTGAAAAAGAGTCACAATAGACTCATCCAAAAAGGCAAGAGGGTAGTTGGGCATTTTCTAAAGGATCTTTGGCCAATTGACCAACAATGACCTAACCTTTAATCAAATTCTATTGGAGGAATTCAAGGTCAAATTTATCTAGGAGCTTGAGCCACTTAGCCATATGTTGATTTTGGTATGGTTTAGAGTGCATGTATTTGAGTAGGTCAGTATTAGGAATGACATAGGTTTTATGGTTGAGAAGGTAGTGGTGGAGTTTGGTGGCCATGAAGGTCAATGCTAAATAGAGTTTATCTATGTATGTATACCAATTTTTGTATTCTACAAGTGTACAACTAATGTAGTATAAAACTTTCTCTTTGTGTTGTTCATCTCGTGTGAGCCAACATTACCCCTAGGGAATGGTCAATGGCAGAGATATATAGGTAAAATTAGTATTCATCCTTATGAGGGGTGAGTAAAGGTGGTGACAAAAGGTATTATTTGAGAAAATTAAAGGCCTTTTGATAATCACTACTTCATTTGAAAGAGACATCCTTATTTATAAGGTGATGCAAAGGTTGGCATCGGTCTGAAAGTTGGGAAATGAAAATGTGAATGGATTGAAGTTTTCTTTGAAGGTTGTGGAGATATTTAAGGTTGGTTGGAGGAGGTATGTCCAAAATTTCTATGACCTTAGTAAGGTCTAATTCAATTCTATGAAGAGAGATGATGAAGCCAAGAAGCTTTCTTGAAAGGACCCCAAAAATGCATTTCTTAGGATTTAGGTGAACATGAAAATGGATGAGGCATGCAAATATGATTATAAGAATAGTCAAATCATCTATTTAGATTTTGTATTTCCTAAGAATGCCATCCACATAGTGTTATACAATTGTATGTATGATATCATGGAAAATTTAAATCATAGCACATTAGTTGGTTGCACCAGTGTTATTTAACTCGAAAGGCATGAATCTATAGTAAAAAGTTCCCCAAGGGGTGGTAAAGGTAGTTTTATCTTGATCTTTAGGAGAAATCAAGATCTGATTATAACCTAAAAACCTATCCATGAGAGATAACATCGCATGATTGGCTATAAGATCAACAAGTTGGTGAATGTTAGGTAGAGGGAAGTCATCCTTAGGGCAAGTGAGGTTAAGGTGATGAAATTCCACATAAATTTTTAGAACCCCAGTGACTTTGGTGATAGATAAAATGTTTGAGAGCCATTAGGGGTATTAAATTGGTTGAATGAAGTTTGAAGATAGGATATGTTGAAGCTCTTCTTTGACAAGAAGGGTTATGAAAGGATGCATGCATTGAAGTTTTTATTTAATAGGCTTGGCATCATGGTGGGTTTAATCCTAGGCATATCATTATAAGACCATGTGAATGATATGCTATGGTCTTAGAGGAAAGAAGAGAAATATTGAAGTTCCTTGGTATTCAATGATTGGCCTAAATTAACAATACGGGGTTTATCCAGAGTGCCCAAGTTGATATTGATGGTAGATTCATTAAACATAGTTGGGGCCTCATGAGGAAGGGATTTGTGGATAGAAGAATCTCCCATACTGAGGTAGGTAAGAATGGAATCATCATCTTGATATTAGATGGTGTTGATGGTGGGAGAGTCATTCTCTACCATTTCAGGATGTATGAGTTAAAGGAATTTGGTTTGGTTACTCTTCTAGTAGATGAGAGGTCCCAAACTTATAGTATTGATAAAAAAAAGTATAGAAGGAATAATATCAGGGTCTTCAAGTGGAGAAAGTGGTTGGGTTGGAAAGGATGGGATATATTCCTCTATGGTGGTAATGGGTTTGGGTGAATTGGTGGATTCTTGAGGTGTTTCATACCCAAGGCCAAATGACTCATGAGGTTGTAATGTTTTGAGTTTGGGTAACTCATGAGTTCCTTATTCATATAGATCAAGGCCAAATCTTTTCCAAGCACATCTATGAATATAAAACTTAGTGAACTCTAGTTTGCTAAGATAGGAAAATTTAGAAGTACATGGTTGGATGGATGATGTGGTGGTAGGCATTGGAAGTGGCTAATCAAGTCCCCCATAAATAAAATTAATTTGATGGTTAGGGAGAGCAATGGGGATGATGGTTCCAATGTTAGGGTCATAAGAAGGGTCATGTCTAATATTCCCATATTCTTAGGGGGTAAGGAGGGAATCTAAGGCCAAGAGTCTATATTCCCCAAAAGAAATAAGTTGGAATGTGGTTGTCACGGGGTCTTCTAGAGGAATCTAGGAAGATAGGATAGATGAGCTAGTGGAAGCTTCATCAACATTAGGTGTGGAAATATTATGGGTGTTGGTTATTGACATTGTGTTATTGGCAGATGGTTGTGTGGTGGATAAAAGAGGAATAATGACATCGTTAGGATGATATGTCATATTTTAAGATGTAAAAGGACTAGGGTCAGCTTGGATAGTCACAACTTGCCCTTCATGTTCAAAATTGACACATCAATGTAGGATGGAAGGTACATAACTCATGGCATGAATCCAAGGGCATTCGAGTCAAATGTTGGATTTAAAATATCATTATAAAACATAAAAAAAAATTGGAATAGTATGAGGCCTTACACAAATGTAGAGGACAACTGTGACTATGGTGGTAGCCATAATATCATTGAAATAATGAAGGACTACTAAGCTTTCAAACATGATGTTTTCAAGTAACTACAATTGGTCATAAGCATGGGAGGAGATAATATTGATGCTATCTTCCCCATAAAACATCACCCTTTTGACAAAGGTTTGATTGATGCATGTTGTAATGAAGAGGGGAGGATCAAGATCCTATGAATGAACAAAAGGTATTTCTGAATTCTTGAAGGTGACAAGGTTGGTAGTTCGAAGGGTACCAAAAAAAGAGGCTAGAGGATGAGGATCATGTGGACCTTAGTGGATTATAGATCCTCTATGAGTACTTAATGGTGATGAGGAGAGGTAAAGATTAAATCATACAATATCATCTTTGTTGGAGTTTGGTGAAGTTTTCTAAGGATATCTTTATGGATGGATATCACATAGGGGTTAGGGTATGGAGGGTTAGATGGGGAGGAACCTAAGATAGACACCTTGGTTTTGTTTGAAGATGGAGAAGGTTGGGTATTATTTTCTTAGGAGTTTGGAGAGGGGTAAGTCCAAGGAATTGATGCCTTATTCTTCCCTTTTTCCTTATATTGGGCCCAAGATCAGGTAATCATGTGAATAGTGTGGATAAGGGGGTTCTCTAGATTGGATGGTTTCTTCAGTTCCTCCTCTTCACTTTTGGTTGAGATAAAAGATCGGATGGGTTGAGTCGACGATTAGATTGGTAATGGGGATGAAAGAGGTTTGTATAATAATAGATCATCATTTTCATGTAAGTTTTGAACAAGCGCTTGGAGAGATTTATAGTTCTTGGTGTCATGTCCTAGTGCCCTATGATATGCACATATGAAGTTATCATTAAACTAATAGGTTTTGTTATGTGAAGGGTCAAAGGGTTTGATGGGTGGTAATATCAAGGAAGAAGTTTTCAATAACTGCTAGAGGATAGTCAAGTAAGATTTGGCTAAAGGCCGTAAAGGTTTAGCAATTTTTTTTGGGTGTGGAAGTAGAAGGTTGTGGGGACATGTGTTTGGTGATAGGTGTCTTGGGTAAGATGGTATACATGGTTGATGGTTCTGGTTTAGGTAAGATGGTAGACAAGTTAGAGGTAAATGATGGTAAGGTAGGTAACTTAGGAATTATCAGTGTAGTGGGGAAAGGTGCTTTAGAAATCAAGTATGAAGGTGTGACCAATAAAGGTGGTGGGGTTTTGATAAAAAAATGGAATTTAAGGTAGAGGAATGGGGACCTAGACTGGAGGGCAAGGTTGAGGGAGATAAAATTTGGGGTTTTGGACCCTTTAGTGATTTTACCTCTTTGGTTGTTCTAGTTGTTGGTTTTGGAGGGGATTTGGTCACTTTATTTGTCTTGGAGGGTTTAGGTGTTTGAGGGTCAATCAATTTGGAAGAGGTTTTAGTTGGTTTATAAGGGATAGGTTGGTCTATCAAAGAAGGGGTTAAAATTTCTAGTTTGATTCCCTTACCTTTATCTTGACCTTTGATAGAAGGTTTTACAATTAGAGGTTGGGTAGATGGAGTCATCTTCTATTGTGAGATAGCTTTCAAAGAGGGGGTGGATGGTTATACGATAGGGTAGGTAGGTGTGGTATCCTCCAATGGAGGCATGGATATGGTTACTTCCTTTATTTGGGTGTCTAAAGGAATAAACATTAGTCTTTTTTCTTCCATTATGAGAATGGGGAAAGAAGTGGTTGAGGTAACATTTTCTTCGTTAATGGGTTCACTAGTAACTACATTAATAGTATGTGCCTCATGAGATTATTTAGGCTTATTTTCATGATGAGGAGTAGAAGGAGCATTATTATGGAAAGGCTTGCAGAATATGTCAAGGGCTTAGTTTGATGGTACATTAGGATTGTCTAATGTGAGCTCCTCCTTGTCAATGAGGGATTAAACAAGGTATTTAAAGGTATTGCACCTATTTATGTCATGTCCTATAACTCGATGAAAAGAAAAATGGTCATTCTCATTATACCAATTAAGTATGGGGTGAGAAGTATCAAATTATTGGGGTGGTTTAATTGGTGGAAGTTGGATGATATTGTCTTTTAGTAACTTTTCCAAAATAGAAGGATAAGGCTCCCCAAGTGGAGTTAATGGCTTATGGTTATTCTAAGTTTGGATCCTTTGGTTTTGGTTTAGATATTTGAAGGGGTTAGAGGTTTGGCTCTTTGGGTTCTATTGGGTGGTAGATGGTGGAGGTGTAGCTTTGAGGATAATAGTGTTGGTGGTGGCTTTGCTCTTGGAATTAGTATTTGTTGGGTTACTTAGTTTGGAATAAGAGGACTCATTGGATTTGTAAGTTGAATTTTTGTTCTTCAAATTTAATCTTCCCTCATGAATGGTTCTATTCTCTAGTTTTCAAGCCATGGTAAAAGCTTCATTGAATGTTTGAAAGCTTTGGACACACAATGTGGATGAGATGTGTTTTACACATGCCCAAGCAAAGAGCTCTATAAGCTTAGATTGAGGTAATGAAAAAGAAAGTTGGTTGATTAGGCTCTTCTAATGAGCCACAAAATTAGTAATAGATTCATCTTCAAATTATTAAATGGAGTAGAGGTTGATAATAGAAAATTTATTGGATATATTGATCGAAACATGATCCAAAAAAGTTTGGGGTAGTTGGGTGAAGGAGAAGATGGAGTGTTTTGGGATGACACTATACCAATCTACTGATGGTCTAGATAAGGACATAGGAAAGGTATGGAGGAGAAGAGAATTATCATGGGTAATCAAGTAACATACAAACCTAAATGATCTTAAATGTTGTTGGGGGTCCTCCTTGCTTTGAAATTTAGAGAATTTTGGCAATTCCCATTGTAGAGGATATGGTCAGAGAGGGACAGATGGATGGATGGGTTCATTGTAATTTCTTTTGTAAGAGATAAGGTTATGTGATCCTGATATAGATGACTCAAGGGTAGTCATATTCTCCATTAGCATCTTAACCAAGTTCTTTTGGGGTTGTTGGCTTGGATAGGTATATGACACATTTTATTGGGGCTAGGTGACATGAGAATAACTAGTAGATGGTTGGGATTATGTCATATTTGTATGTGAGGTCATGTAAGGTTGGGTGGAAGGTGAAGGTATGTATACTTGTGTGTTAGGAATATATTGATAAGATGTCATGGGTATGTGTTGAAAGTTTGGGGTTGGGGGGTTTATGTGTGGCATCAAAGTGATTAGTGGGTTGGTTAGTTTAAGGTGGGTAGTGACCAAAGTTCTTATAGGGGAAAGTGTTTATGGTATGGAGATCACTAGATTTTGAAATTGGGTTGTGGTTTAGGTATTAGTTTCTACCAAAGGGAAGATGGAAGTAGGAGTGGAGGATAATGCCATAGTAGGTGGGGTGTAGGTGATTAAGGTTAGGGTTGAACCCACTTAGGGTGTCACAGAAGGTGTTTGATTGGGGGCTAGAAGGTTGGTTTGTGTTTGGGTGGATGGGATGTTGGAAGAGGTGTGGGTCCAAAATGGTTTGGTGGAAGCGGTACCCATCATAGGGTGGAGTGGCATGCCAATACGGGGTTTGGTAGAGGAAATCGAATCAAAAGGGGTACAGTGTGGCATGGTATTGAGGTAGTGTTGTAAAGCCACTTGATTATTATCAAGGAAGGTAGAAAAGTTAGGATCTCCTTCAGATACGATTAGGACCCTATAAGGAGAGGGAGGAGGGTAAAAGTGAGTGGAAATCTCAAAATTTGAGGTATAGTCCATAGGTGAAGAATAAGATGGGGGATGGTTAACTTTATTTCTAAGTTTTTGTCTAGTAGTGACCATATGAGAAATTAAGAAATGAAAAGTTGAAGCTCTCACCTCAAATAAGAAGCAATGAAAAAGATTTAAAATCAATAAAAAAAACACTAAAAATTCTTTTAGCCTATGATTAATTTTAAATCACTTTTGGCTTATGCCTTAAAGAGTGTGACGGGGAAGTAAGTTTGATATAGGTACTAAAAAGGCAAGCTATGGTTGGTTTCAAAGTTATTTAGGTGCTCAAAATAAATATCTATGTTGAACTTCAATTCGTGGCTTATTATTGAGGCCTACCCCCTCACTTGAAAATCCTATAGTGATAAGGGTGATGGGTGCTTAACTAAGATATACCGAGTCCAGAGTTTATACTCAACCAAAGAGCTGAGTTGGTTCTCCCCTTGGTGGTGAAATCCATGTGGGATAGCTAGGATGGGGTAAAGCTGCCACTAGGTGAATAAATCCTAATTGATCCTTGTCTCAAGTATTATTTTGATGTGTTTATTATTTAGTGGTTTGTCTTAGTGTGTAAAGATAAGTGAAATATATGATAAAATTATTGTTCCTTCTAGTTACTAGATGAACCAAGATCAACAAGCAATTCAATGGTGAAAAATGTTTGTTTTAAAGCCAAAATAAAATTTTAGATTTATTTTAATGCATAAAAAATCTTTAAATGTAATCTAAATACAAGATGAAAATTAAATTTCTAATCCTATGATGATTTCACTTTTTATTTCTTTTAAAGATGCAAGAAAAATAAACTTTAACTTTTCTAAAAATGCAACTAAAACTTATGTTTTTGTGTTTTATTAACTAAGAAAGAAAGCTTAATTTTATTAGAATGCAACTAAATGAATTTCACTAATGAAATTATAAATGTATTACAACATATATTAACCCAATAAAAATCAAGGGTCCCACTAAGTGAGCTAAAATGTTTCTATCTAATTTTTGCTTTTTCCTAAGTGTGAAAAGTATAAACTAGTTATGAACGGTGTGGAAGGATACCTATTGAATGTGTACACATTGAATCTAGATGATTTTAGAGAGATATTATTTGGCTTGTAAGGATGACCTTAAAATAATAAAACACTAAAATAAACTTGTTTGTTAGACAAGTACATGGGTGGATTGCTTAGCATGAGCTATATCTTAGAAGTGAAATCTTTTTAGGAGGCTATCAATCCACCTTCTTTGAAACACTTAAGTGGTAATGATAAAATAAATATATTTTCCTTATATTTATATAAAAATCAAATTAAATACAATAAATAAGTTCAAATTAATTAATAAAACTAAATGCAACTAATTTAACTAATGTTAATGTTGAAAATTAGCTAAAATAAAGTTGTGGTTTTTGGTTTGGATTGGTTTGATAAAGGTCAAAAGAGTGATTTGGTTGGGTTTGGGAATGTGTTGAGATTATTAATTTTAATGTTTTAAATAAAACAAGAGGTATAAATGATCAAAATAGGGCTAAGAAGGCAAAGGGGCAAATGGTCAAAATGAGGCCAAGAAGGCAAAGGGGCAAATGGTCAAGATGAGGCCAAGAATGCAAAGGGCTAAATAGTGATCAAGAAGACAAAGGGGATATGGATAAAATGATAAAATTAAAATATGGTGATGAAATAAGAAATTTAAATAATAATTCTAAAGGGAAAGGAATACAAAAATGAAGATAACTAAACAATGAGATTACCTCAATGCTTAAAGATGCTTGTTGATGAAAATTGGCTTGTTGATAGTTGATGAAGACTTGAAGTAATTTTGGTATAATTTTGTTGCTTTATCTCCTTATATTAAATATTATGACATATTTCATGATACCTCCAAACCTTCAACAAAAATTTTAATAACAAAATACTAACTTCCAACTTAACCTTGGGTGAAGGAGAGGGCTGATATTTATAGCATTTGATGTGAAGAAACATGCCAAAATAGAGTAATAGTGAAGAAATTTGAAATTATCAAGGTGGAATAATGAATGAGTCAGGGATTAGTTTGGTTTGGATTACCAATTTGATCATAATTCTCCTATTTGGGGTTGTTATGTCTCCCACCTTGCATGTGAGTCCAATTTTTAATGGGAATCATGCACATGGGTTTAAATGAGACCAAAGACTTCTCCCCACCCTTTCTTGATTTCAAACAAGCACTTAAAGGGGTGGAACACTAAATGTGGCACCATTTTCCATGTGAGGGATGAAAATTCCAAGGTGAGGTTGTGAATGATTCCTATTTGGGTTGAGAAGTCTCCCATTTTGGCTAAAAAGTCAAAAATGGTTGCACTTTATATTTCCCAAAGTCTTAAAGAGGTAGGTATATCTTTTAAAGTCTAATTTCATGTGGGGAAGACAAAATACATGTTAAATAATGAATTTAAAAGTGTAAATTCACCATATTTCAAGGGGGGAACTTTGTGATGCTGAAATGAGGTCATTAGGCACTTTGGGAAAGGGTCTCAAGTGGGGTATGGCGTCCCACATCAAGCCATGTCATTTATAAGAAATTTCACTTTCCATATCACCTCCAAACAATATGCCATGTAACTTTCCATGTCATCATGCCATTTCATCATAAATAGTGATAGTGGGTCCCATAGTGAATAGTGATGATGAATATTACTTTCAAATAATGATTTTGAATGACATTATGTGAATAGGATAATAATTATTTGGTTGGGTTAAGAGGGGTTTTGGGAGGGTTTAAGAATTTTTAGTGGATCCTAAGGCATTAGGCATTGAAAAATGTAAGTGTGCAGTTTTATGGTGTCTACAAGATTGACTAGAGGGCTGACCCTTTTTGAATCTTACTCTTGAAGCCAAAAGGAACAAAAGAGAAAAGTAAATAACTATGACACATGCACTTATTGAAAAGGAAACACATGCTTGAAAGTAAATGTTCACAAAGTAGTTAGAGGAAAACATTGAAAATGATTATAATATGCTATAATATCATACAATAGTTGTAAAAAAAAATTAGTAATAAGGCTATAAATGAATGCCATTGATTGGGATGGGTAATACCTCTCCATCCAATTGGGCAAACTGAAAAGCATTATGGTTTTTGCATCTATGGATCAGATAAGGACCACTCCATAAGCTATCAAACTTGGTATGGTTGCTTGGCTTGGCCTTATTTGAGCCCCATTTGAGGACTAGGTTCCCTTATTTGAAGTTTCTTGTTGTGGCTCTCTTGTCAAAGGCTTTATTAACCTGATATTGATGTGAATCTAATGTCTTCATTACAAAGTCCTTGGTTTCTTCAAGCTCCATGATCTCTACCATCCTCACACTCATAGGTTCACTTCCCATCAACTCTAATTGATGAGCTAAGTCTAATGTAGGAAGTTCAAGAGATATGGGTAGTTTGGCTTCCATTTAATATGAAAGGATGTATGGAGAATTTCCAATGACATCTTTAGGAGTCAATGTATCAATGCATAAGGCTATCCTTAGCTTTATATGCTAGACCCTCTGATTGTTTTCCATGGTTCTCTTGATAATCCTTAGCAAGTTATTGTTTATAGACTCTATTATTCCATTACCTTGGGGGTATAAATTGGAGGATTTGCTAAGGTAGATGCCTAGATTAAATTCCCATTCACTTATCTTCATTCCCATAAATACAAAGGCATTGTCTAAAATTATAGTAGATGGGACACCAAACCTAGTCACTATGCTATCATAAAAGTCTAATACTATTGTTTCATTATTTTGTTTCAAATAAATTGATTCCACCCACTTTTTGAAGTAGTTAGTTACATTGATCACCCATTTATACCTTACACTTGAAGGTGGATATATCATCCTTAGGAATTCCAGCCCCCATTGCATAAAGGGTTACTCCACCTGGATTGGGTTGAGTGGAAGAGCTGCTAGTCTTTTCTTTCCTTTAAATAGAGCACACTTTTGGCATTTTTTATCCATGCATAGACATATTTGAAAAGGATAGTCCAATAATATCCACATCTCATTACCTTTGTTGCTATTTTTCTTGGAGTAAAATGGCCTCTTATAGGTCCATCATGAAACTAATCCAGTAACTTTGTCACTTGATTGTCATCAATGCACCTACAAAGTACTCCATCGAGGTCCCTTATAAAAATAACACCATCAACTAATGCATAACATATAAACTAAACCTAAAATACCTTATTTTTTCTATATCCAAACCTTGAAGGCATTATCCTATCATTAAGAAATGGGTCATATCTTGGAGCTAGCTATTTTCAAATGGAGGTACATCTGATTGTGAGTTTTCTTATGTCACCAAAACAACCTCTTTTTCCTCTTGAAGGCCCCACCATATGCTCACACAATCCTTTGCCTCTTACAATCTTAGTGAATTTGATCTCCACATCATACTCCATGACCTTGCTAATCTAGTCTTCTCTTTTCTCATTCAAATTCTTGTTGAGGAGAAATTCCTTCACTCCAAGATGAGACACCATAAGATGAACCTTACTAGTAGAAAGCATTATTCTAAATTTATTTAGGCTCCTTAGAGATAAAAGAACCTAATTTTATATTAAGGTATACCTTACCTCATATCCCTCTATCCCTTGACTAAAAAAGGCAATTGGCTGCTCAAGTCCTTCACCATTATTTTACACTAACATAGTTGATATGTTTTCAACATTGGAAGAGTTGTACAATATGAAATATTTTGAAAAATCAGGATTCATGAGTGAGGGTGCTTGGGTAATGGCCTACTTGATGGATTCAAATATTTTCTTACCTTCATTTTACCAAGCAAACACTTAGATTTTTCTTAGCATGGTAGTGATGGGTTTGACCAGGTTTGTAAAACAAAGTATAAACCTTCTCATAAAGTTTATTTCCCCATAGAATCTCTAGATTCATTTCTTGTGTTTAGGTAGAGATAGTGCTAAAATAACACTTAATCTATTTGGTTTAATGGATATTCCTTCCTTTAAGACTATGTGACCTAAAATTTTTCCTTCATGGATGGTAAACACACATTTCTTGGGATTTAAATAGATCACATACTCTCTACATCTTTCAAAGATCATCCTTAGATGGTTCATATGCTTAGTATCCATCTTGGGGAAAATTGTGATGTCATCTAAGTAGACCAACACCATTTGATTCAACAATCCTTGGAAATCCATGCCCATGTCTCTTTGAAAAATTGTCCCAACATTTGATAATCCAAAAGGCATCTTCTAGTAAGTATATGTGCCCGACTTTGTGGTGAAGGTAGACTTATATTGATCTTCTTTTCTAATGAGTCCCTGATTACAACCTGAATATCCATTCAAGAGGGAGAAGTGTTCTAAACCAGTAATTATCTGAAAGAGTTGATCCTTGAATTGAAAAGGATAGTGATCCTTCAAAGAGACCCTATTTATATCCTTAAAGTTAACATACAATTTGATCTCCCCATTCTTCTCCTTATAGGTACCAAATTGGCTACTCATGAGGAGTGATTAATGGTAAATATGATCTTGGATTTAATAAACTTGGTCAATTATTTCTTCATAAGCATTCTATTTTGGGATTTATAGGCCTCTACTTCTACCTAATAGGCTTGACATTAGCCTTTCATTTTGTAGTGTGTTTGGCTAGCTTCGGATCAAAGCCTCTCAAGTTACAATATTCCCAAGCAAATATGTCTGCATATTATTTACAAAGTTTGATGAAAGTATGCCTCTCAACTTTAGTGCTTACCTTCCCAAGATTGAAGAGCTTGTCCTTGAAAATAAGGACTCTTTCATAGTTCTCTTCATTTGTTGACATCACTACCTTGTCTTTTCTCATATTATATCCCTCATGGAAAAGAACTTCAAGGGGGACAAGCCCTTTAGGGAGCTTATTGGATCTCAATTAAATTATTTTCTCTTCATATTGATGTTTAAATTTTTCTTATTTCATTGAAGAGAATTCTACTTCATGTTGAAAAAAATAAATAATTTGATTGTCATTTTCAAAGATCTACCAATGAGCTTCATTGTCTAGAATGGATGGTCTCACCACCACTTTGACATGTGGATACATCTTGGTCTTTTTAAAATCATTAGGGATATCAAATTGAGATCCCATAGCTGCCAACTTATCAACATGCTAATTCTAGTTTCTTGGTATGGTTTGGATGTTAAAAGCCTCAAAATCCTTAATTTGGTCCCATACTCTATGTTTTTAGGACTTCATCAAGGTATTTTTGGTGATATTATGGCTTCTAACTTGGTGCACCATTATCTCACTATCCCCATAAACTTTTAACTTCTTGATTCCTCTCTTATTACCCCTATTTAAGGCCATATAAGAGACCCTCATATTCTACTACATTAAAAGAGAAACTAAATTAGAACCTATAAGAAGAGAAATACTTTTAACTTGAGGGGGATACCAACATTTTACCTAAAACTAATCTAGGTTTTCTCCTTAAACCATTAAAGAATAATTTCTATAAACCACTAGGATCTTTTTTAGGTCTAAAAAGGGATGGCATGGACTGATTTTCTTTATGCAAGTAGTAGACACCCACGCCCCTCTCCTTAACACCTTCCAAGGGATAAATTGACTGATGTTCATTCCATAGCTCATCTAAGAACATATTTGGTATCTCCTTAGGGTTAACATTTAATTCTTGACCCACCATATGTTCATCCTCATCAAGGATGGTGCAATTGAGGTTTATGTTATCTGGTCCATAAAATTCTATGTGGAATTATGCAATGGGCTCAACCTTAATTGACACCTTGGTTCCATATTTTGTCTTGAATGACATATATGACCAATCTAATGCAAGATAACCTCCAATATTTTTATTTAATTCTCTAGATAGGCATAGGACAAAATGAGGAGGCAAATCTAGGATCAACACATATTGGACCACTATGACACTATGACAAGCATGTAGGGTCAAGTTAAGTTCCTTGATGATAATATATGGCTTGGTGGAAGAACCATCAAGTGACAACACTCCCTTATATTGGGGCTCATCTTCTAGAACAAGCTAGTCTATTATAGACTTTGGGATTATTGAAATGTTGGCCCCACTATCTACCAAAAAATTGTGTACCAAAGAGTCACTAATGATTACTAAAATGTATAAGGGAGGAAGTTTGACCACCTTACCTAATTTACCTTCATTTTGTCCTTTGGTTGCATTAGTGAGAAGCACATTCTCCTTAACTAGTGGTTTCTTAGAAACGTTGATTCTTGATAACCCTTCTTGTATGATGTCTACTTAATCAAGCATAAAGAACATACCCTACATTGGCATACTCACATTAGGCCTTTTATTTTGTTATAAATTGTTATGCATGAATCACTAACCTTTGGTTGTGCTTTGGGAACCATAATTTTAATTTGAATTTGTGAGTTTTAGGGAATAATGACATTACCCTGATCTTGATTCCTTGGAGTTATTGGAACCTTTAAAATAGTATCAAATCTAAGGCTTTGATATTGAAGGAGTAATGGTAGGAAGCTCTTTGAATACTTCCTAGTTACCATCCATGTTCCTTTTTTTTAATATTGTATTATTTGCCATTGGGATGTATTCCTAGCTAAAACTAGCCTATTGGTTGAGTGCATAACACTCCTCTTGCTCATAATTCACCATTTCAGTACCTAACTAGCTTAGTCCTTGATCAGGGTTTTGACCTTATTTAGTATCTTCTAGTCTTGTCATCATGGGAACCTCTATGTTCTAAGCCATAAAAGATTGATTGTACCCATAATTTGTAGCCTACTTCCATTGATCATTGAGATCTTGGTTGAGGTCAGTGTTTGGGAAAATGGATTTCCCAAAAGACTGATTCCAAGGCATAGTACCCTTAGCTTCTTGAGCAACATTATTTTGAATAGGGACCAAAATGTTGGAAGTGCTTGAAACATTTGGATTATAGTTGTTCTGCCTATTGTAGCTAGGTTGCTCTTATCTTTGGTTCTGACCTTGGCCTTGGCCTTTGAAGTTTCCTTTACAGGGTAGCCTATTTTCTTGATAAGCTTATTGTTGAGGATCATATGAGGTTTGGTATGGCCTATTGAAATCTTGTTGCCTCTTAACATTTACCAATTCATTTCCCAAAGATTGGAACATGCTCTTAAGCTATTAAAAATTCTTTTGTTCTTGGGAATCACTAGATCCATTAGTGGAAGCCTTTTCTTGCTTAGGTGAGGGTATAACAATAATTATAGGCATAAGAGGAATGATATCTAGGGGAGGAATAAAAAAAAGAGATGGTATGATCTTAGGGAACAAAGGCATTGGTGGTTTAGGTGGAAGCTTTCCATCCTACACCAGATAATTTTTTACTCTGATTGCCACCTCATATGCATTTGGCAATGTGTTCCCTCCCATAGACTAGATCATTAATGCAATGTCACTATTAAGGGATTTTAAATAGTTTAGGAACACAAAGTTAGAGGTAGGCCTAACAGAGAATGGGATTCTATCCCAAGTTTTTTATAACTTGTATTTAAGTCTTACATGACCTCATGAGGGGCTCTTTTTATTGCAGTTAATTTCTCTAGAGGTGATAAGTGGTCATTTTTATCTTCAAATATTTGACACAAAACCTCTCCTAATTGGTCTTATGTGGCAATGGAATTAGTAGTAAGGATTCTATACTAGTCTAGGGTTTTACCATTGAAATATATGGATAATAACCTAATTGCTACATTTTCCTCATTGATATCATGAATGTTGTAAAAGTTAATTATATCCATGAGGTGTTCAAAAGGGGTTGTAGCTTGGTATCTAGTAAAATAAGTGACACTTTTGAGGGAGGGCTAGAGGACTTTGGCCATTAAAATCCAAAAAATATCTAGGGACTTTCATGGAAATTTAAGGGTTTAACAAAGGTCTCCTTATAGGGGTAGGCCTCGAAAGTGATTTAGGAACAAAGTTGCCTTTATATGGGTGTGTATTAGCAAACCTTAACATTTCAATTGAATTTAAAGGCAATTCAACAAATTTAAAGGGAATACCTCTTGAAGGTGACCTTTGGCATGAGATTAAGTCATTATTCTACTACCAAAATGTTGAATGTTATTTTGGAGTCACCAAATGTTGTTGCTTAGTAGCTATAACCCGTACAAATTGATCAAACTAGCATCAAATTTGACCAATATTCTTTAAATGTGTGTCCCAATAGGAGTGCCATAAATTTTTGTAGCTTCAATTTTCACCCTTAGAGAGGGTTATTTAGACCATTTCCAATTGAGCTACACTATTGGGATAATCCCAAGCTGTGGGTCACGTATGGTGGGGTTGAACTTCTAGATAAGGACAACTTCCTCTTGATGGATCACCTATGATAATATTTGAAATAATAAAAGGGTTAGATAATGGGTAAAGGGGTCCTAAAAATGTTAAAATTTTGATGCACTAAGTTAAATGAGAACTCACACAAGCATGAAATATACATTGATGAAGCTTAAGATAGCACTAGCTCACATAATCTTAAAATATAACCAATTACATAAGTATTTCATACACTTGGTTTAGGAAGTAAAAAATGAAGCTAAGATTAGTTCTAAGACTCACACCAATATTACATCAATGGTAGAAAAAACACAAATTCAAACCTGAAATCAACTAGAAAACACCCTAAAGTAGTCCAAGAAGAAGAACAATGGGCATGGAAGATTCTCCTTCACAATGTCATTATGTGTAAGCTTACTAAACATAGTTCAAAAGCAAGAGATAAGTAAATTAAGTCTTTATTAGCTTTAAAATTTATTTCATAAAAATATTTATAGGGTCTAGAATTATCAAATGAGAATCTATACTCTTTTAAAATTGAGAGAAAATCTTTTCTTCTAAAAACTGAGAGAGATCCCACAAAATCGAAATAATGGGTAATATATCAAAAAAAGAGAGAGAGAAGAGGAAGCATGAGTAATGAAGTCATTAATTGAGATGGCACAATTTTTATCAAATCAACCCCAATTATTTATTGATAAGTTATCTTTTTGGTTTTCCCAATATCCCTCAAATCATCTCATTGGCTGAGAGAAATGCACTATAGGACAATAATTGCTAGAGGTGGTGAGTCATGATCCTACTTATGAAGGAGAAACCTTAGACAACCTAAAATTCATTAAATTATATAGTTTCTTTATTTTACCACTATATCTCCATCTTGGGAGTCCATTTTATCTCCACTTGCTTCATTGTAAGGGAAAAGTCCTTATATCCATGGACTTGATAGAGCCATGCCATAAGTCTACTTTTAGTAGATGTTTATACTTGTTTTTCAAAAACATGATCATATCAATAGTTGAGACACTTCTTCATGATTACACATCTACCCCTACTCTATCTTGAATATATATCTTTTCTATAGATGGAAAACCAATCTCCTTTATTGGTTTTCCTATATCTCCTATATCAATGCATACTTATAGATTGCATAGCCTCCTTCTTGATCTCTATTAGGCTCAAGTAGACCTATCCTACCTCTAATAATTTATGATATTAAAGAAATCACCACATACATAGGTATTCTTTAAGGAATAAAGATCAAAATCACAAAAGCATACTGCAACCCCAAAATATATATCATGTATGTTACAAATCTTTGAACCAAAGGTTCATATTGAGATTCAATGACATCAAAACTCCATTATTGATCATCTTGATTGTATCACTATTGTCAGGAATCTAGAACAACAAACATGCTCTGATCCCACTTGTCAGGATGCGAAACCGGAAACATACAATTGATTACCAAACTTCAAACAACTTAATATGCGGAAATAACCAGATTCACCAGGTAACTAGAATTCAGAATAACACAGCATATGAGAGACAATACACAACTTGTATTAACACTTTATACAGAAAAGAATACAATAGAGAATATGCCACATCTTCTCCACCACCTTACAGAGGATTCCCACACCTCAAGTGAACAGTAAATCTTCTCCCCAAAGCTCTCCCTCTCACCGGTCACAACACCCAACTCAAATACAGAGTTGATGTTCACCTTCCATGCTCCACGCATAACACAAGTGCTCCACGCACTCCACAAGCACTCCACGTGCTCCACAAGTACTCAAGGTACTTCAAGTAGATCTCCCATGAATCTGCAACAACCTGCAATTCAACAGACCATACTTATGGAAGGAACTCCCTTGCCTTCCTCTCTGCTCTGTCCGAGTACACACCTGTACTCCAAGTAGATCCTACCTGATACTGCTCCCTGTTGTGTTGCTGTCTATATGACCTTGCACACCTACAAATCAAACAATGGTTCTATTCACCTGTGAACCTCGACCTTGCACACACATACACCTGCAGATCAACGATCTTACTTACCATGTAGATCTCCTATATAGGCCATGCAACTGTGACCAAGATCCTACACTCTTGAAGAACCCAACTGGCTCTCCAATCCAGCACCAACACACCTGGTACTGTGGCACTAGGAGGAACGCACCATTGCTCTACCTCACACACAGAAGGAGCTTATAATTATGCTCTCTTACTCCCTAGCACACTTTTCCAATACAACCATGAGTCTATTATATAGATCTCATCCAAACAATAATTAGACATCTAATTACAATAATTAGATCCGCAGCTATGAGTCTAAAATTAGCACTCATCATGCAAACTCTTGGTTCGTTAGCTCACTGCCCGTAATTGACTCGCAGTCCGAACTACACAGGCGACCGACGTCGGTCCCTGTCTGCCTGGGGGTCGCCGACGCCGGCCGATCTATGACCGACGTCGGTTGCCTTCCTGCCCTTTTCCTGCCAACACCAGTTGGCCAGACCAACGCCAAACACTTCTGACACTTAGCAACTCATTCTGCAACCTCCTCCATGTCTGCATCAGTGAAGCTTTTAGCTCCACAATCCTAACAATCTCCCACTTGGAGATAAATAGCTGCATTGTACTTGTACCTGTACTCTGTCTAATCTATTTCCTGGTTTGTATCCCTCTTCAAGCTCCCACCTGAAGACAACACACCACACAACCTGTGATGTACCTCCTGTCATCTGAGTACCCTGCCACATCCGAACCTACAACACCATGTAGTGAAGTCCTGACCCTGCATAACAACACCTGCTGCCGGTCCCTCTCAGAAAACCTGAGAACCCACTTCCCCGAATTGGCTCCTAACTCTGACAGCTCCCACTGCATGGGAATACTCAGGTCTATACCAGACCTCATGTGATTTCGGACACTGTACCTGTCCAGCCCTTAGTGTGCTCCGGCTCTGCATCCCGAACCTCGCCAACACCTGATTCACATCAGCTCCCACTCGAGACAAAATCACCCAGTGATCTCCATGCCTCCCATGTCAAAGAATTCCGCTGCTCCAAACTCCTCATGACATGCCACTGAACTAATCTTACCCTTAGCTCAGCAAAACCCTGTATGTACAAACCTGCTATAGCAAAACATACCGTCCACATACAGTAACAGAATGATGTCATGACCATCATCCTCCTGGTAAGTCAAACCACAGTAGTTACCCTGACATCGACTGAAGCTATGCTTCGTCCTCCACCTGTCAAAACCTGGTACCACTGTCCTGCAGCTCCTCAAGACCATATGCCTGGTCTTCCATCTCACGTATCTGTTCTCTCTATTCTTCTACTAAGGAATCCATTCGTCTCTGTGCTTTCATCCAGCTGGCAAACCTACCAAGACACCCGTCTGGTTCTGCATCATAAACCTGCAAAGCTCACACCTGTTTCCTGGATCCTTCCTGCTATACAATCAGCAACAAGTATGAAGAAGAGGAACAATGAATTTGAGGGCCTACTTACGCCTTCAATCCTCCGTATGGGTGTTTGAGACTCCTTGACAGCTTGCTGTCCACCCAAAATTCGTTACAGTGACCGACCTCGGTCACTCCACAGTCTGCATTCGACCGACGTCGGTTCTCATGCGTCTGTACCTGACTACCAACCTGCCTGCGCTGGTGTCCCTGCTGCCGATGTCGGTCCTCCTGACCGACATCGGTCTTACATACTGCCGACGTCGGTCCCATGACCGACGTCGGTCTTACCCTGCCCGACATCGCCGGCTTCGGTCTGAACATGACCGACATCGGCACCTGTCTGTTCGACGCCGGTTCCTCCTGACCGACATCGGTGTCTGTGTTCGCCTGTGAGTGATGACTTTTTTACCTGCGAGCTCCTTTGGATCAAAACCCATGTCCAAACTGCCCTGCTCAGATGTATCCAGCCTCATCCACTGAACTCTGTCCGCCATCTCCTCCAAGAACACCAAGGCTTTCCAGTTCTTAAGCCTGTCAAATATATCTGTCTTCCGCTTAAGAACAAGCATCTCCTTCCTGCTCATGTGACCAAGCCTATGAAGCCACGTCTCCGCAGCAGAAGAAGAATCAGTAATATAAACAAGTAGATAAAGTATACCTGTTTTCTTACCACCAGCTAATTCAAGTGCTACCGCTGTGAGAGTTCTTGTGCATCTCTCATCACCCAATCTTTCTGAAGAAATTAGCCATATCTCCAAACCTGGGACCTGCATGACCTTCATCAACACCTGTGTGTTGGCCGCCTGCAATTTCAGCTTCACTTCCCCTTTGCCAATTCTTTGGCAAGGCTTACCAGCTCCTCTATCTGGGGCTGCATGGAAAGAGGCAACCAAATCTTTTGTCCAAGATTCAACTTTATCCAAGAAACCTGCAAACACATCCTGTGCAATAACACCTGCAACATCTGTATCTTCAGTTTCTTCATGCTGATCTGTTACCAACCAACAATCTTCTTTTACCTGCTCTTTCTTTCCATCAGACCGTGAGTAATCGTCTGTGCTTTTCAACTCCTCCATTCTTAGCTTACTTAGATCTGCTGTTGCTCTACTCCCACTCAATCAGAAACCCCTGAGAGTGCCCTGTAATCAAAACACAACCTGCTTCCTGCAACCTTAGCTCTGATACCACTTGTTGGTATCGAGCTAAGAACCTACAACCAAGGCTCTGATACCACTTGTCAGGAATCTAGAACAACAAACATGCTCTGATCCCACTTGTCAGGATGCGAAAACCGGAAACATACAATTGATTACCAAACTTCAAACAACTTAATATGCGGAAATAACCAGATTCACCAGGTAACTAGAATTCAGAATAACACAGCATATGAGAGACAATACACAACTTGTATTAACACTTTATACAGAAAAGAATACAATAGAGAATATGCCACATCTTCTCCACCACCTTACAGAGGATTCCCACACCTCAAGTGAACAGTAAATCTTCTCCCCAAAGCTCTCCCTCTCACCGGTCACAACACCCAACTCAAATACAGAGTTGATGTTCACCTTCCATGCTCCATGCATAACACAAGTGCTCCACGCACTCCACAAGCACTCCACGTGCTCCACAAGTACTCAAGGTACTTCAAGTAGATCTCCCATGAATCTGCAACAACCTGCAATTCAACAGACCATACTTATGGAAGGAACTCCCTTGCCTTCCTCTCTGCTCTGTCCGAGTACACACCTGTACTCCAAGTAGATCCTACCTGATACTGCTCCCTGTTGTGTTGCTGTCTATATGACCTTGCACACCTGCAAATCAAACAATGGTTCTGCTCACCTGTGAACCTCGACCTTGCACACACATACACCTGCAGATCAACGATCTTACTTACCATGTAGATCTCCTATATAGGCCATGCAACTGTGACCAAGATCCTACACTCCTGAAGAACCCAGCTGGCTCTCCAATCCAGCACCAACACACCTGGTACTGTGGCACTAGGAGGAACGCACCATTGCTCTACCTCACACACAGAAGGAGCTTATAATTATGCTCTCTTACTCCCTAGCACACTTTTACAATACAACCATGAGTCTATTATATAGATCTCATCCAAACAATAATTAGACATCTAATTACAATAATTAGATCCGCAGCTCTCAGTCTAAAATTAGATCTCTTCATGCAAACACTTGGTTCGTTAGTTAACTGCCCGTAATTGGCTCAGTCCGAACCACACAGGCGACCGACGCCGGTCCCTGTCCGCCTGGGGGTCGCCGACGCCGGCCGATCTCTGACCGACGTCAGTTTCCTTCCTGTCTTACCCTGCCGACGCCGGTTGGCCAGACCAACGCCGAACACTTCTGACACTTAGCAACTCATTCTGCAACCTCCTCCATGTCTGCATCAGTGAAGCTTTTAGCTCCACAATCCTAACAACTATGTCTTTTTAATGGTATTTGACTGAGATATAATGGAGATAAGATTATCTTTGTATTATTTTCATTTGCTTTAACCTAGATCACAATTGTTCTCCACTTGAAATCTCTTGTCTTTCAGCATTTAATATTGACCATCGATCTACTTCTAGAACTTTCACATTATGCTAAATATCAGCTCTTTATTAGCTCTGTAAGATCCTGCTAAATTTTTCACCTCTTGCACCCCATAAATATGTTTTTTTATGATTAAAAATGAGCCCTAGAATTTTTAATAATCTAATGTGCTTGTGACACTTAACATCTTCTTATTCATCCTGGATATCCTTTGACCTTCTAACTTCTGCTCATCATTGATCTGATATGTACAAATGAAAACATGCCATTAAATCTTAGGACCCATTGAAATATATCAGATTGATGCATATAATTGGATCTCTATCAAGACATTTGATATCTTGCCACTTGTCAGCTTCTCACTTATGCCAACCTTTTGACTTGATGCTCATTAATGATCTAATCTGTATGAGTGAATACACACTATTAGATCTTGGGATCCACTGACATTGTCCTCACCTTATTTCCATTGTATATTTGGTACAATTGAATTGCAACCATTGATCTTGGACCATTTGAATCCAAATGACTATGTTATGAAGCTTAAACTTGACATTTACATGAATGTCTCATTCTGTAAGTCTAACTTTGAAGATTTATAACTTGAGATATATAACTCATCAAGTTATTAAAATTGTAGAGGAGGATCATGGCATGAATAAATTTATGTCCATGCATTTATTTTCACATTGAGAGGCTTTATAAGCATACTTATTAAATGCATAATCAAGCTGACTAGTCCATTTATGAATGACATCCTCGTGATGGTCTAATTTTTTTGGACTTGTGCTTGAATTTTTGTCTCTTTTATAAGGATATTATTGAATTTTAAGACTTTTTGCAACTTTATCCATTCTCTTGAATTCTTTAAACACCATGAAAACTTTTTGGTCTTCTTTACTTTGCAATCTTAAATGTTTTTCAAGACTTGCTTCTCAAAGATAAATAAATCATACTTTAATTTTGCTTAAAGTGTTTCAAAATATTTGTAAGTGACATTTTATCTTTATACCACTCATTCCATTTATAACTCTGTTCATTTTTTCAAACAATTTTTAGAAAAAGATCATTATGTGGGCCAAATCTGGCCAATAGGTATTTCACATCAATGTGTTTAATAGAGTGATACCTATGGTTCCTTATTATAAAAATTACACTTTGAGAATCATAATATATTAGTATATATTTTTGAATAAACCTAATTATGTAAATTAACCTTGGAATCCAAACCACTTTCTTTCTCATTTGAGTATCCTCTATGTACTTAGCCTATGTGGTGGATATCACAAAACTAGCATGTCATTTTCCCATCAATATTATAAGTCCACCAAAAATGTTGATCACATAACCACTAATAGATAATTATAAATAAACATATCAACCCTAGTCGAAATCCACAAAACCATGTAGATATAATTTTATAAGTTCAAAAGGATTACCCTAATAGTATATATCATAATATGGAAACTCACACAAAGACATGAAGATCCTCTTTACTATAGTTTAATGTTCCTTTCATGGATTCAACATAAATATGTTCACTACTTCATGTACATGAGTAATGTTAGGTATAATTCATACCATTATGTACATATAACTTCTACCATCACTAGAATACAAGACTACACATTTATTGTCAATTTCTTCTAATATTTTTTAATTGTTTAAAAAATAAAATTTGACTAATAGGAAAGGGAGTAATGATATGATTACATTCCAACATATTAAACCTTTGTAGTATCAACTCAACATAATTATTTTGTTTTATGAAAATTTAATTTTTACCCTATCCATTTTAATTTACATGCCCAACATATATTTGGCAACTCTAAGATCCTTTGTTTCATATTGAAATAATAATTGAGACTTAGCTTGACTGATCATTTCCTTATTATTACCAATTCACAACATTTCATCCAAAACAAACTATGATGCTAATTTTTTCACCTTCATGTTTAAAATAAACTCAAGAATCAATTTTTTTTCTTCCAAGCCCATGTTCCAACACATACTTGTCAAAATTTAGGTTTTAAATTTTTAGCAATTGTTTCAATCTGTACAATTTTTTTTTCACCCTACATACCAAATCCTCATTCCCCTTTATCTTAAATATTTTTTTGTTACATTATTTATATTTACTCCTCAATCTCATCATGTATAAAATATTTTTTTACACATATTTTTTATTTACACATCAAACTCAATAATAATAGATAGAAGAAAATGAAATGAAATTAGTTTAGTAACAAGAGAAAATTTGTCACCAAAACCAATTATCTTTACCTACGATAATAATTTTAATAAAAAGTGAGATTTATACTTATACATTCTCCCACATACATTATAATTATTATTAGATATCTATTTGTAGTGAACAAATATTCTTCTAGGATGTATTTTTACCAAGTCCCATCTTTGATTTTTAACTAAGGACTCAATTTCTTCCTCCATGGCCTTCTTCATAGAACTACTCCCTATGAAGGGTCTTAAGGAAAAAGGAACCTATGTAATGTTCTTATTTATATAATAATGAAATACTAAGAAACAATAAACTATTGAAAACTAATATAAATAAATAGAATATACAAATGTAAATATGAAATATAATAAACTAAATAATTTGAAATGATAAATAATTAATAAATTGATAAACATATATACAAACTAATTTTATGTTGATTGTGTAGGTTAATTATGGATATAATCTAACTATATCTACCCTTAAAATATGTCACAACTAAAAAAATAATTTCAAAATGTGTTGGGACAAGGCCATATTATTAGTATAGTGTTACAGTATGATATTTTATAATGATTACAACCATGTGTTAGTTTATTTTTTGATTTATTTTCATGTGTGATCACCTATGGCTAGCTATGATGGCTTGATGATTCACCATGTGTCTTGATTTTATATTCAAAATACCTAATAAATAAAATCTAGATCCTACACACTAAACCAAATCATATTTAAAATAAAAAGGGGGAATCATATAATAGGAGTAGTCCAGATATCCTTAAAAACCTCATAATTTGAGCGCTACCTACATAGCTCAAAAGAGCCTCATGCCAATGTTTTTATCCTTCCTAGAGTGAGTGTGTGAATATTGATATTTACTATATGACTGAACCTATATATATCATTGAATGCTTGAAAATGATTTCCCTTGACCTAAAATAAAAAAATTCAAACTTAGATTATTACTATTATAATAAATCATAATTATAATTTTAAGGATTTGTGTTATTTTACTCAGTGTGCATTAAAATTCCAAAGTGATTTATAAATGTGTTTGGAGACACCTTGATGTGCCTATATAGAATAATATTTGGTATATTTCCATTAACCAACCTAGCTAAAATTGAGGTATGGGTAATATAAAACATATTGTATTTAAAAATCTAACATTGAAGAGTAATGCACAAGGATGCACTAGTGAAAAAGGTTATAGTGCAAACTTATCTACCTAGTCTGGTCCTATCCTATTGTAGACACTAAAATTGAGTCACACACATGCATAGCTCCCTATGTCAAAAACTTCTTTGAGCCTTATTTTAATAATAATGATTATCCTCCCTAACCCATGCTTTTACTCCTCACATATTTAATTAATTTGAAATATATAATTAAGTTAATTAAAAATCCCTTTTGCCACCTTACCGGGCCACCTCATCCTAAGACTAATTCTCACTTGATGAGTCACCTTAAGACTTAGTGCCCTTATCCTAACTACCCAAGACTTGTTCTCACACCAAAACTAAATTCCTAATTAACTACATCCTTCTTAGCCTCCTATTTTTACCATTTTGTAACTGGTGCCACACTTGGCACAAGGAACAACAAAAAAATATCCAAAAATAGTAGTTTTACCTATTCTAAGGCCATCAACATTAATTAACCCATGGCCAACATTTGTGGGATCACCGATGTCAGTTATATAAGCCAAACTCCAACCTGATGTTTAGGTTAGTAGAAATCAATAAAACTCCTTATTTGCATCCAAACTCTCAACATTCAACTTTTGACATCTTGGATTAATATTATCATGCATAATTCAATCTAGATTAGGAACCAACCTTTTGAAAACCAATAACACCTACTTATTATCTCTATTTAGGGCATCAATTTAGACTACCTGATAGGATCCATCCATCCAACACTTATCATTTAGTCACCACTATAACTAAGTACATCACTTATTCTATATTTCTTTTAAGTAGTTATTTTACAATCAATTTATATCTACTATTCATTACTTTACACATTCCTAACCGAACCCCTGTGAGGGAGTTACAAAGCTTCCCTACTTATTTCCCCTTGACCCAACACATCAAACCTCTAACTAGACCCATCCAAACCATACTCTCTCTCTCTAAAAAATCTCCCTAACCTTTCAAACCTAACCAAAACCATTTCCTAGACTCAAAAAAGCCTTCTGTTGGCTCTTAGGTAATTATTACCCTTATCGACCTCAATAGCCTAACCAACATCGATCACCTTCACTCACCGACCATGATAGCATAATTGATATCTATCACTTCCTTATCACCCTCAATAACATAATATTTGTCAAAAATTATAGATTTCCTAACCCTTCCAAAACTTATCCAAATGACTTCTAAAATACAAACAGAACATACCACCTACACTCTGTTACTTTCTGCTGCACTCAGGTTGAGAATAACAGTAACACTATCTCTCTTTTACTCTCTTATTACTCTTTTGTATCTCAAAAGTGGGATATCATCTCTAAGGAAGTTTCACACTTCTTAGAACAAGCACATAGCTTGGCAACCCACTCATTTATCTACTAACAAACTTTTTGTGGTGTTACTTTCTTACTTTTAGGTAGTCCTCCCTAGCCAAAGAGGAGTGCCTCACAATGTCTGGATATGGTGTACAAACCAATCTAGGTTCATTATAATCACTTATCCATATCATTCTCATCTATTTTTCTTTAGACTTGAAATAGACAAATTTTACTAAAACAATTCTGGTACATGCCTGATGGGACCTTAGAGTTTTCCTTGGGTTCATTGTTTGTTTTAAACATTCATATAGGTGCATTATAGTGAAAACTTCATTTCTTTCACTTTCCTCTTATTTTCTCCCTCAAAGCTAAAAATTAAACATTTTATTTTCTATTTAAGGACAATAAAATAAAATTCCTTCTTCCTTGCCACTCTTCTTTTTTCTTTGCCTTTAAAAGAAATTTATCATTTTTCTTACAAGTTAAAAGAATATCTTCTTTACTTCTTCTTGCAGGCACATTAGGATAGTGAATTTCATTCTTTACTCCTATTTCATCTTTGTTTTTTTTTGAATCTAAACATTTTGGATTTGGGTTTAAAACTTACCACACTTCATTATTTGCTTGTTGCATATTAGATCACCTAGTTAATTACAAGCATTATGAATGAATTGTAGTGCACTTATGTTTCAAAAACAAATACCACTCATAAAAACAAACATCTAAACTCACCTAAGACAAGTCCCATTAGGATTTCATCATCTGGTGGATTACCTTACCCTACCTGGCTATCCTACTTGGATTTCACCACCAAGGGGATAACCCACTCCATTCTTTGGTGGAGTATAAAATCTAGGTAGAAGGTATATTTTGGCTAAGTAGTCTAGCTTGGCTTCAGGTATGTGAAGTGTGGGGAGCAAGCTCCTATAACAAGCCACATACCTAGTCTAACATAGATTTTCTCTTGAGCATTAAAACTAACCTAAAACTAGCTCTAGATTGTTTTCTAGTACCTTCGATAACCAAATTCTTTTTTCACTATTTGATTAAGGCATAAGCCAAAATGAGACTAAAATAAATATCTAGGAGTTAATAAATTAGTGGCTTTATGTTCTTTTTATAATTTTTTATTGCCTTCTACATTTTGGAGTTGGTAAGGATGTTTTCCTATTGATTCATAAAATCATCACTATTTTTAATACTTAGTTTATATAACCTAATATATCAGGTTTTATGAGTGTTCTTCCTTGTTACACAGACCTCTTCCATCCTCCATTTTACCTAAATTTTACTTCTAGTTTTTTTAAACATTAGATTTTCCATTTTCCAAGCTATCACAGTGATTGACATCAATTAATTATACTAACATCAGTAGACTTTAGCTATCGACATCAATTAATCCCACTGATGTTGGCAAACTTTTACTACTAACATCGGTCAAGTGATTGACATCAGTGACTGTGTAATTTTGATTTACTTAAAAATCAAACTAAACAACCCATTTACCCACTCCCAAACATAATTTTTATTTATTTTATCACTAATATAGAGTAGTAAGACTATTTATACTTCCTCTTTCATGGTATTGACGTGAGCTCAAACCAATTTTTTTGTTGATTATGCAAGCTAGAAACCACTTCCACCTTCCCCTCTTATTATTGAGTCTATCATGGAGCCTACTTCAGATACATAACATACTCCCAACCCCAACCAAACTCCCATTGTGCTTGAATAAGATCAAGATTTTGATAAACTTCTTAATTGCAATGTGTCATCCCTTTAGCATTACCTTACCATGAACTGAACTTGTAATTCTTTAGGTGACCCAATCTATGGTATGTCAGCCTCTCTAATGGAGACAAATTCAATTTCAACTACCTCCACTATTTTCTCTATGGTTACTCAAACCACCATTTTGACAAGTAACCCAACTATAAAGAATGTCCAAAGTTTAGCATCACCAACTGCCCAATCCCACCTAAAACTTGGCATAAATTCCATACTTTCACAACCACAACTAGTTTAGTCAAGTCTCAACCCATTTCAAAATTTCGTGTTACCTATTTGATCTACTCTCATGCCTATAATTACCTGAGTTATGACTCACCCTTCATCCATTTTAACCATGCTAATAACCCAACCCATAATAACAACATCTAACTAAAACATAATCTTTAACCCAATGGGACAAGCCCCTTTTCTTTTTGGCCCCTAGATTATGACTCATTATCCTTATGTTTCCCCAACACAACCTCAAAAAGCTATGTCATATGATCCCCCTTATTCTTATCAGGTTCCCTATAACTTAGGGGGTATCCCCCAAACTAATCCCCCTCTAGACCTCATTAAGATGTTGATGGATAAGATGTCTAATCTAGAGACATCCATTTCTAGTTCAAAGAGTATATTATCATATGATTAGATATGTAATGAACCCATCCATCCTTTTATGACTATTTAGCTTTATCCAAGCCAATGGGAACTCCCTAAATTTACTCATTTCTAGAGTAAAAAAGACCCATAACAGCATTAGTGAGCATTTAGACATGCTTGTTATTTAATAGGGCACGATGATGCATTGTTACTTCACACTTTCCCTATGTCTCTTTCAGGTGTTACCTTGGATTGGTATAGCTATATAATTCACCACTCTCTTTTCTCATTTACCCAAATCACACAAATATTCTTAAACCATTTCTCTATTAACATTTCTAAAAAGGTTTATATTACAGACCTTTATTCTATCAGACAATTTGATGATGAGTCTATCATAGATTTTGTCACTCATTGGAGAGGTTTGATCAATCAATTCTCCTTCTCCTTACCCAAACCTAAGCTTATTAAACTCTTATCAAGGTCATGTGATAAGCACATCTCATCCACACTTATTGGAATAAGCACGTAGCTTGGCAGCCCACTCATTTATCTACTAACAAACATTTTGTGGTAATACTTTCTTACTTGCAAGTAGTCTTCCCTAGCTAAAGATGAGTGCTCACAATGTCTAGATATGGTGCACAAACCAATCTAGGTTCATTCTAATCACTTATCCATATCATTCTTCTCTATTTTTCTTTAGACTTGATATAGACAAATTTTAGTGAAACATTTCTGGTGGTGGTCTCTTTACCTCCAACATGGGATGTAAACCCACCCACCAAGCCATATATGCCACTATATACCCTAGATCAACTACACCCCACCCTATTGGCATCTTATCAAAATAAAGCCTATCTGTCTCTTGGGGAAAATGTAGGGGTGCCTCTATATCATCCCTTTTATATCAAGGTAAGGTAGGTGGTACATCCTATAGTAGGTTGAACTACCTCCTAACCTATGCTACAAGTACCATCTCTAGCTCACCAGTTCATCTCCCTCTAATCTATAATGAGATCTGAAATCCAATAGGATACTCTACCTATTCTCTAATTATAGGGTATGTCAGGTAGGGTCTCCACAAAATATCTATAGGGATCAATCCCTCTATCATGCACTTATAATAAGTAATTATATGCACTATGCCATCTACTCAGGTCTATGCCATACCATCTCTCTACCATCTGAAACCAACCTTGAAGCCAACTAGAATCATGGTAGGTAGCCCCAATGTTCGTGTCACTATAATATGGTCATATGCCCAATAGTGGAGTAAATGGCCAACACATAAACTATATCACCATCCAGTCTCAAACCCCATAGCTCTTTATATAACTATGCCATAAATATAGGTCCCCATGCAAAAATATTATGATACTCAACCATCTATGCTAGAACACCCATCAATTCAATTGAAAATCTCTCACCATCTACATTTGGTAATGCATACACTATTATCCTTATCATCATTAGAATGCTCAGTTGATGCTACTCCTCATCAGCCATATATAGTGGCTTGTAGGCAAAACTCACTGAATGATAGGTCACCTCACTAACATGGTCACCAAATAATGCCACCATATGCATATAATGATCCTCTCTCAATCATGAGAAGATATCCTCACCCTAGATTGGAAACTGTAATATCCTATATACATCTTCCTAGGTCACTATCAACTCTCCACTCGATAGATGGAAGGTGTTGGTGGTGTGATCCCACCTCTCAATCAATGTTATCATCAAACTCACATCTCAGGTGACTCTATAATTTCATCACACTCCTCCTAACCCCACAACTTCCATGTGTTCCCACTCATCTATGGTGACATCCCTCCTCATCTAAGTTAGTAGCCTATATAAGTGACTTATAATGTCAACTCTAGCCTCACCTACATCCATACACACATAACTCAAGTCACATACTTTCTAATATAATCTATCACCACCTTTTTTTTCCTACTCTTTAGGAGAACTACATTGGTCTAAGGTCCTCTATCAATATATGTAGGAAACACTCAATCGACACAGGGTCTTCTAAGATTAGCTCAGCCATATATCCACCTAACTATCTAACCTACTCTTCCCTCTCTACCCTAGGATTCATTGCTTCTCTCTCTACCCTAAGATTCACTACCTCTTCTCTCTCTACCATATGCTTCATTTCTTCTCTCTATATGCCCTAGGCCTAACTTCATATCACAAATCTAGGCCTCATGACCTATATCCCTAACCCTCGACCATATGCACTATGTTTTAAGCACTAGGCCTCATGACCTATCTCAACCTACCTTTTTTACCCATTCCCGTAACACACTTTTAACCATATCTTAGATATTTTTCCCTAGGCTCTAGGAGAACTACATTGGCCTAAGGCATTCAAGTGACACATGATCTTTTAAGGCTAGCTTGGCCATTAGGTTAGTAGACTACTTTAATTAGGGATCTAAACTAAAACCCTTTCTCCTATTTTTTTATTATTCATAGTCACCAACATGAATTTGTATGACAAAATTTGTGCTTGGTGTCAGCCAATGTTGGTAGAAACCTACTAACATTAGTGCCATGTTAGCCAACATTGATGGACCCCACTGACGTTGGTAACTGGTTTGGCCTTAGGGTCAAATGACCCATCCCCAAAAGTTCAATTTTTTACCTAAAACCTAGCCCAAATCCCTCCTAACTTACCCTAAACCTACCCTACCCCATTTCATACCCCTTTACTAACATTTTATTTTCCCCCACCTCTAAATTATCCTATAAAATCAAAATAACCAACTCAAGTTTCAAATCTAATCACAGTGGATCTTACCTCATCTCTTCATCTCCTTTGGGTTGGGATAGCTAGTTCTTATGGTGGCATACCTCTTACTGGATCCCCTCCTAGATCTACCATCTTAGTCACCCTCATATCTATTTTTATCTCCAATCAAATGTTTTAAATGATTTTGGTGGGCCACCAAACCCCCTTTTGTTAATTTTGGTCACCCACCAATGTTGGCATACTTGACCTAATCCATTGACATCAGCACTTAAGCTCAGTGATATCAAAAACATTACCCTAAGCCATCAACATCGACACTATTTATTACTAACATAAATGATATCAACAATGTTGGCACCATCACATTAGTGTTTCCACCAACAACCCCAAACTTTTTAGACTCTACCCATAATCTAGGGTAATTTGGAGATTATGTATATTTCCTTGACCATGACCACCAACCAAGAGATCACATATATCTCCACAACCATGACAACCACCCTTGGAGATTACTTAAATATCCACCCATAATGACTTTTCTTTGAGATCATAAATATCTCCTCACCCATTGACCATTTTACACCAACCTTACATAGCTTGTCTAGACTACTTATGTTATTCTACTATAATTGGCTATTATACACATGCATATATATTAAGTGTTTTAGATGGTGACCAATCTCATCCTATCACTTGCAACCTTTTTGTGTTTCTTAGGGTCACTTTTTAACTTGGATACCTAGCTCACATAGACCATTAGAGATATAACTTTGATTATTTTAACCTTATTATCTATCACTTATAAGTTATGCTTTGGTTATTTATATCTAAGTCCTCATCAACCTTACTTTCTCTTGACTTTGTTGAATATATCTCATAGTATTATATGCACATGCAATGATACCATGGTCTCTTCTACTCACCCCCATTCACTTCTTATCAAAATGGTACCTAATTCTAGTTTCTCCTCCATTGATTCCCATTTTTAGGGGGGATACCTCAGCCAATACCTCAAGAATCTAACTCCTATTTTTGTCTTGCAACTTGTTAGTGAAAATTACAAGATAAAAAGGGGTAAATGTAGACAATAAAATTGAGTCAGACACATGTGTAACTCCCTATTTCAAAACCCCCCTTAAGCCCTATTTTAATAATAATGATGAGCCTCCCTAACCCATTATTTTACCCCTCACATATTTAATTAATTTGATATATATAATTAAGTTAATTAAAAACCCCTTTTTACACCTTATCAGGCCACCTCATCCTAAGACTAATTCTCACCTAATGAGTCACCTCAAGACTTAGTCCCCTTATCCTAAGTACCCAAGACTTATTCTCACCTCAAAACTAAATTCCTAATCAACTACATCCTTCTTAACCTCCTATTTTTACCATTTTGTAATAGGTGCCACAATTGGCATGAGGAGCAATAAAAAACTAGCCAAAAATAGTAATTTCACCTATTCTAAGGCTATCAATGTTAGCTAACCCATGACTGACGACAATGAGATCACCAACATTAGTTATATAAGCCAAACACCAACCTAATGTTCAGGTTAGCATAAATCAATAAAACTCCTTATTTGCATCCAAGCTCTCAGCATTCAACTTTTGACATCTTGGCTTTTTTTATCATGTATAATTCAATCTAGATCAAGAACCAACCTATTGAGAACTAGTATCACCTACTTGTTTTCTCTTTTCAGGGCATCAGTTTGTACTACTTGATAGGAGCCATCTATATAACACTTTTCATTCAGTGACCTTAGCTAAGTACATCACTTATTCTATAGGTATTTTAAGAAATTATTTTGTAATCACTTTATATATACTATTAATTACTTTAAACATTCCTAACTGAACCCTCGTGAGGGAGTTATAAAGATTCCCTGCTTATTTCCCCTTGACCCAACACACTAAACCTCTAACCAGACCCATCTAAACCATACTCTCTCTCTCTCTCACCACTCTCCCTAACTTGTTAGACCTAATTTACCAGACCTAGAAAAGCCTTCTACAAGATCTTAGGCAATTATTTTCCCTATTGACCTCAGTAGCCTAACTGACATCAGTCAACTTCACTCACTGACCTTGATAACATAACCAATATTGGTCATTTCCTTACCAACCTCAGTAGCATAAATAACATTGGTAACTATATATTTCTTGACCCTTCTAAAACCCATCCAAATTACTTCTAAAATACAAATAGAACATACCACTTGCACTCTATTACTTTTTACTACACTCAGGTTTCTAATAACGATAACATTATCTCTCTCATACTCTCTCTTTGACTCTCTTTTAGTTTTTTATTACTCTTTTGTCTCTCAAAAGTGGACTGTCATCTCTAATGAAGTTTCACACTTCTTAGAACAATCACATAGCTTGGTAACCCACTCATTTATCTACTAACAAAAATTTTGTGGTAGTACTTTCTTACTTGAAGGTAGTCCTTCCCAACCAAAGGGGAGTGCTCACAATGTCTGGATACGGTGTGAAAACAAATCCAAGTTCATTCTAATCACTTATCCCTATCACTCTTCTCTATTTTTCTTTAGACTTGAAATAGAAAATTTTAGTGAAACACCTATAAGGACAAATATTATTTGGATTGGATGATAGGAACCTATAAGTAAAATAGGGATTCCTAAATTATTTTTGTGGTGATTTCAAGGAAATAAATTAAATAGTGAATTATTTCATGGATATTTCAAGTTAACCAAATAAAGAATATTCTAAGTAGGGTAAGGATGTAAAGACTAAATATTTTTATATAATTAAAGGTTAAATGTAAGTGTCTACATTTTCCCCAATTAAGTTCTGATAATGTAAGGGATTGAAATTCCTAAAGGATATGCAAACCTAAGCACTTATATACACATTGTATATGTATTTATATTCATTATAGATAATCCATTAAGATTATGCACATTTATTATTTGTGTGCAACTTATGATGTTTACATACTTTGCATTATAAACCCTATGTATGGGTTTTATACCAAGTTTGCTCAATCACAATTTTTAGGAGACTTTGTTTTTTTAATAAATCCTTTTGTTCCCATTAGACCTACTAATTCTATGCATATTTTTGTGTGAGAGGATGAATTTTATTTTCTTTAATTTAATTCTAATTTATTCTACTAGTTCTCTACATTCATTCCATTATGGGTTTCTCACATGCATCATCATCCATTCTTCTCATCTTCCACCATTTTACAATTTTGTTTCCTTTTTTATTTCCAGTTAAAAATTCATAAAATCCCAATAAATTCCATTATAATATGAGTGAAATACCCCTCTTAAACATATATTAAAATCACCATCTCATGGTGATTTCTCTAATTATTGGAAAAAATTTGTCACTTTTCAATGGGCAAATCATAAAACTAATAATTATAAAAGTGACAAAAATTTCCAGTAGCAATCATCAAAGATAGAAGCTATGAATGAAACTTGTTTCAATGTTAAAAGAGGACTCCTTATAGATATTGATAGAGTAATTAATTTAGTTGTGTGGATAACCATTATGAAATCTATAACTAATGCCATGATATGCTTTGTTTTATTAATAAATTATAGGTTCAATGATGTTGTATTCATCGAGACTAAGCCCTTTTAATTTATAGTTCATGGTCTTACACATAATTGAATTCTCTACATGATACTCATTATTTTAAAAACAAGTTTATAAACCATCATTATATATCTAGAATCATTTAAACTCTCAAAATTTTCTTCTAAATGAATTCTCCCTTAACAAAAGATGTTTTTATCATATTGATGGTATTTTTGCTTTCTTCTTATGGTTAAGTCTACCACAAATTTTGGGACAAAGATGAATATTTTCTAAATTATTGGCATATTGGATTTCATATTCTAACATAACCTTGTCAATTATATTGAAATTAGATTTGGATAATTAGGATTTGGATGTGGATGTGTAAGGGTAATTTTCATAGGTGGATGGTAAATCATCTAGATGAATATAGTTTGTAATCTTTGGTGGTTTTAATTTTGTGGGTTTGATATTCTTCATAAGAATCTTACATAATAGGGAAATAATTTTTTTTAATTGTATCCTCCCAAAAAAAGTAGTATTGTAAGTCACCAAGAATTGTAACTTCCATACCAAAATTGGGGAATTTAATTAATTGGTGAAGTGTATATGGAATGGTGTGCATGATAGAGTCCATCATTCACCAAGGATGCTATTATATAGAAGGTAAATATAAATCACATATATTAATTTTTTGTGTGACAAGTCATACCATTATAAGAAGATGTATTATTCCATTTGATTGGCATTTTGCATTGTCTTATACCTTTATAGTGATGTGTTAGGTTATAACTTTTTTTCCAAATAACCTAGATATTTAATTAATGTTGAAATGTAAATATTTAGATGATATCAATTACATATAATTACCCATTGTTATTATAATTTTCAATGATGACTTAAATGTGTAGGGTTAAGTTATGAGTTGGACCCACATAGGAGATGTCATTTTGGTCAAATGTTAATTTATGGATCCAAAACATGTGTCATATGAGTGTTTGGAATTTATATGGGTAATTATCCTGGGTGACTCTTCACTCTTATAAGGATTTACAAAAAATAATTTTCATAAGCAATGAATGTTTTGAGAAGATATAAAATGGAGATCTAGGTAGGTATCTTCTCAATTTGATCTATGACATTATATTTAACTTTAAAAGTGAGTAGATGAGGTATTATGATAGTGACCTTTCCATGTTTAGTTGTGACTACAAAATATTAGGATATAATTTTGATTGTGTTAACGTGATTGTCTATATGTTGGATATGAGTGATGGATGCGTCAAATGAATGGGTATACTTATTGGATTTAATGTTATTTTTTGAGTTTTGACCTTTATTCATTTTAAAATGAGGTTAGTCATGTTGAGGAAAGAATATTTGTATATCCCTAAGTTTTTATTATTTTATGTGGATCCATTTCCTTTTAATTATATGTCTCCATAATGGATTAAGTCTTTGACATTATTTTTATAATTTCATGCATCTATTGGTGGAGTGAGCTTTGATTTCATGGAATTCATAACACTCCTTTTCTTTATACCATGTGAGGTTTGGCATATTTTCATCAAATGGTTTATTCTATGGGAACACTATAGTGTTAATGGAAAAACTAAATTGTGGAATATTGATTCAAGGGGGTCACCAAAAAGAATCTAAGTTTTGTGTTTAGTTTCTTACTTTCTCTGAGCCCTAGGTATGGTTATGTTTGGGGTATTTTGGACATTTTATACATATTTATCAATTGTGACTATATAAACAAATACATTCTTATTATTCTTAAGTAACTTGGACTTATCAGATAGGTTTTGTCCTTTGTTATCCTTGTGGAAAATATTAACTATTACTTTAGCTCTAAGTGCCCTTTTTATTTGAACCCATTTTTGGATAATTTGTTCAAAGGAGTTCACACAATGAACATGTATATGGAAGGCCATTTCAGGATTGAGGTTGTCCATGAAGATGGTGATTATGTATTTTTATGGGATTATCCAAGGGAACATAAAAGCTAAGCCATGTCATCTTTGAAAGAAAGAGGAGAAACTTTTGCCATTTCATTTTTTGGCATTGCACAAGTCTAGAATAGTGATTTTTTACACTATGTTATAGGAAAAATGTTTGACACAATAATTGGAGAGATATATATAGATGGTAATTGACCCTTTTTGTAGATGTAGAAATCACTCTATATCTTGGCCTCCTATGTTTTTTGGAAAATCCTAAGAAAATAATTTTATATATAAGAAATATTTTCACTTGGATTTTGCTCATGTTCAATCAAATAGTTTATCCAATAGAAATAATGGGATCACCCCCAAGGTGTGGGACCTTGGATCTTTGGGGATGAACCTTTGGAGAGGTCTAGCTCCATCTTAAAATAATATGAACCTAATTTAAGATCAATTGTAGACCTAAAACTATGATAAAAGACCTATTTATATCTAATACTAAGTGTTATTAGAGGTCAAAAGGGAAGAAATTGAACTAAAATTGAAAAGGTGATACACCAATTGTTTAGAGATCTTCTCCTCTACTTATAATAGCACAAGCCACCTTCAAAACTGAAAGTAACTAACACATGTCCTACAATACCTATAACTTTCTCAACACTTGCATATTAATTTCATGGAGGTAGTGGTCTACAAAGCATACAACATATAAATAAATGTGTAAAATTGATAGGATAACATTAAGAGGGACTAAAACATCCAAAAATGAAGATCTACAGTCAAATTCACATAATATTCTAGATAGTTATCAAACATAGAAGAGGTAAATTTCCATTTTATTAGATTTTAGACTTCAAGATAACATTACAATTCTCTGAAAGAGTAGAGTCTTATCATACCCTAGATGAGGGATACTAAACAAGACATTTGTATCCCTATATATAAGAAATATGAGATGAAAGAGGAAAATATAGCACTATAAGACTGCATAAATGCTATTTTTACACTATCAATACAAACTATGAAGATAAATAGACATGGATAATAGGAGAATTAAGCTTTTTCTAATGCATTAGGCCTACCATCATGATGATATTTTATGGAGGTTGGCATAATAGTGGAGAAAAAGACTTCATTCTTGTTATTTTTGTCTTTTTGAGTGATTGAATATTCATGTTTTGGTCTTTTAAGGTTACTCAACTCTTATAAAACATGACTTTGTGTGTTAATGGCCTTAACTCACCCATCTCCACCTATTATGCATGTTAAATGTTTGGCTTAGGAAAGAATCTTATATGCCTATTTGGACTTGTGGTTAACCTAGACTTGACTCCCACTCCATGGAGGGAGTTACACATATTTAGGATCCATTTTCAACAACTTGTACCTCTATTATGCCCTTAATGACCATTAATCCCCACCCTTAGTAATGATTGATATGTTGAAGAAGCATGGACTACTTGAAATAGATTTAAATTTTAGGTGAGATCCTTATGGGGAAGTTGAGAAGATAGGTAATATTCATTCTCTCATAAGAATTCCATTAGAGGCTTAATAAGCTACATTTCAAGCTTAGGCTCATCCAGTCTCATCTCTTACCTTGCAATCATCTCCTTCACAACCTTAAGAGACTCCTACAAAAATTTTGAAGGTCCAAAACTATGTGTTAAGGTCATAACCATTTATATTTCTTCAATTTTTATACTACAACTTGAATTCCTCATGTGGGTGATGTTAAGGACCTTGAAATCTTATTCAAACCTATCTTGTTTGGAAAAAGTCATAAACTTACAAGGTGAGGTACAAACCTATAACTTGAATATGTGAGAGTTTTTAATATGTTTTGGTCTTATATTACCCATGTAATTATTCTCTTCATGTATTATTCCACCTTCACCAAGAGGCCTTGAAATTATTCAATTTTCTTAGCTAGGTCTACAAACTCAAAGCTTTCACATTGGTGGTATTAGAGGTTTTTTGAACTTCTCAAAATTAGCAGACATGTGTTATTTCTGCCATATCTTTAAAGGGTCCTATAAGGCCTTGAGAACATATTAAATTTTTTTTACTTCCTTTCCCTTGTTAAGTATAATTAGACCTTGGTGATAGGTCTTGATAAGCCCACAATCTTACAATTTCTCTGGTCCCACTTGTACTCATATCATCACCTTGCGATCACTAATTGGTTAATCATGAACATTATGGGACATGCCTATAGAATTGATTTGGTTTGTAAAATACTTTCCATTCTAATTGAAATATACTAACTCTTGAACCATGCTTTGAAACCATGCACTAACATTACTTGGGCATGAATGGCAATCTTATTAAGCTAGAAAACTTGTTTCTTACTACAACACTGTAACCTAAATAACTCTACCCTCTCCCTCACAAGACCATTTTTGGAACATTGTAATGTATTTGAGATGATTTTTATATCTCCTTCAATACTTTGAAAACATCATTTTTAAGCAACCACTATTGGAATCTCTTACAAACTTACAACTGATAAGGAATAAAGATTATGAAGAACTTTATTCTCATTAGAACCTTTCAAGTTTGCTTCTTCCTTGTGAACATCAAACCTTTTCTCTATAATCCCCTTGAGAATCATCAATTATATGTTTGAATCTTGATCAAATAAGAATACCTTATCAGTATCTACAACTCTAAAATCTCTCTCTTCACTTACTATACAAACCTTGGCATATGTCATAGAACATAGAATGTAGTTTTTGTCTCATGTAATTTGGTCATAAAAATATGACTATAAATTTATATATCTTCAAAACCATAAGTTTATAGTTCCATACAACATTTCATGCTTATTAAAATACCCTAGGTCTACAAGAATATTATGAGGTTTGAGACAACATTGCTTCTTACCAATAGAGTTTTGTTATCCCTCAACTTTCACTAGTGAAATTTTGGGACACCCCATTAAATTTTTTAGAATATCCTTAAAAAATTAGTAAAAGAGTGTTAGGGGACTTAATTTATTTTAGCTTCTTTGAGATTGGGGTTCTAAGGATATAATGCAATCATCATACCCCAATTAATAAAATGCATCCCTTAGACCCTAAAAAATAAAATTTAGTCATTAGGCTTTAACTATTTTAATGCATCTGTCAGACCTTGAATGCTATAATGTAGTCATCAAGCCCTGACTGTTACAATGTAGTTATCAGACCCTGACAATTGAAATGTAGTTTTTTGTCCTTGATGAATGCATAATAGTTATGAATTACCAAACTCAAATATCATTAATAAGGATAGAGTCTAATACATTTCAAGGTCTCATTGACCCCACTATTAAATAAGGCTTTTCTATTTCTTAAAAAAACTCAGGCATTTGATTTTTAATCTCTACTAATCACATTTCCTACATTTTAGAGGTTAATCATGATGTACATTGGTGATCATAAGTATATGTAAAGGTTTTCATTATTTTTATTAGTGTGGTAGTTATGCTAAGGCTTACAAGTTATTTCTCTAGAGTTCCATTTGTGGTCAAATTTTATCTAAAAGGCTTGTCATTATCACTTCTCTATAATGGAATTATCATCCTATTACATTTCATTAAACCCTCATTTTTAGTGTTTTGAGCTCCTTTAGAAACATATTTCTCCACATAATTTACATCCCTACACTAATAATGTTGGGTCTTTCATTCCTCCTTGCATCAGAGTTCCATACCTAAAGTGCACCATGACATATCCAACATCGAGCATTCTGCCTTCCCCCACATTAGAATTAGACATGTACACTACACCCTGAAACCCCTATCTTCAGGATTTATACCCTCCCATGTATTTTATTTTCATAACTATAACATAGTCATAAAGTTTTGATGTTAGATTTTCATTCCCTCTCCACATTATTGTTTTTATCCTGTATTACACCCCTTAAACCCTGACATCTAGATTTCCCACTTACCCCATATTGTGACTTCCCCAATGCATTAAAATATCTTTTGTTAGTATATGTTCCTAAAGCATCATAACATGCTAAGGACAAGAATAGTTATGAGATACTTCATGTGCATAGGAGTTTATCATGAGAATATAGGAAATTAGATGATATAAACATAAAGTACATTAATTATCCTATATTATTAAGGAATTAAGAACAACCAATATTTCATCAACATAAATAATGCATATAAAGTAATTAGATAAAAATTTACCAAAACATTATATGCAAGAATGCATGCAAGGAAAATAATAAGAAATCACATAGGTAACCATAACAAGATAAATCTCTATTGATCCCTTCAATAGGGGAAAATTCTTCTTATAAATGAAAGTATATATAGATGTTTCTAGTCTATGATTATTAATCTTCTTCTCATATTCAATGCCAAAAGTAGAGTTTATTCATATTATAGCCTATTACAAGTCATGAAGATAGGACAAAATAGACTTTTATAATGACAAAATGAGTTCATAATTCACAAGTATAGAACAAATATTCTACACAACTTTACAATCCAGGTTCTTCTACCAACACTTTCCTAGACTTAGAATGTTGTCTCATCCCAAGACAACATCATAGGATCTCCAAGAATACACAAGTGACCAGAAGTTGAAGAAATGGTTAGACCAGTAAGATTCGTAGTAATCACTCAAGGCACCATTTCTGATTTTTACCTCTTATGTGCTACTTAGTCACCCTTTCAAGTTTTGAAATAAGAAAAGTACCAACCTACCACCATTTTAGGGTTTTCATAGGCTAACATAATTAGGTGGCCACCCTTTATGGGTTTTTAACTAACTTAGCCCTGCTTGTCTTACTAATTTATCCCCAATACAAAATGTTATACAAAATTTTCAATTTTTTTACTCTACATAGTATGTAACTTGACGGTGTAGGCATAGATGAAAATGTTGATTGGCCAAAAGATTCCTTGGACTAGGAATATGTAGCCTTTCATCGAGTGATGATCTACTATAATATTATGGTGGCCTATATGTAGGTGTATTGATAATTTGGGTAAGTACACTAGTGAAAGGAGTCAAATCTATTTTTAAGCATTCTAATCCAGCATCACTTCTTAGATCAATCATAGTAGGGTGTGAAATAGAGTATGGAAGATGATGATATGATTTAGATATACATCATCTATTATTTTCAAGGCTACTTGGGTGTTTACAACCCTTATCTGGATCTTTCCACTCAACTACTCCAACTTATTTGTGTGTCATTGAGCTTGTAAGTTGGCAAAGGAACTGTGCAAAAGATGACTCTACCAATTCATAAAATTATCATTCACATTATCCTTGGCATTAAGTGACTCCTAGAGTGTTCTATTCTTGTCCTGCCTAGTGGTAATATGGTTAGCAATGGTTTCTTTGGTGGTGGTAGCATTTGCAAATTCTACGTTAGAACTAGATAAGGATTTATCTAGTTGATGTCTCCAATCCAAAAACCTATGTATGATCTATTGAGAAATAAGTTTATAAATTTAAAGAATTAATTGATGTTCCTCCATTAGTATGATGAGTTTTCTAGCCTTAGACTTGACATCCTAAGCCAATGTGATGACTTTGCAGAGTTTTAGTGTTGTGTACCAGTCTTTTGTTAACTCAGAGACAAGTGTATTAGTCTATATTGATTGAATATTAATTGGTCCCTAATTTCTTTAGTGGCTAAATAGAGACAAGTTTCCTAGATAAATTTGGTTTCTTCATGTAGTCAAATAATCAACTCAATATTTTGACCTTAGATTAATGAACCTCTTGATCCAAAGTGGTGGAATTCTATGCAATGGACTCTTGGAATCCTGCAGTGCCCTCTAACTATTTATTTAATGTCAATCTAGAAATATCTAAGGATGTTTCCTAATGGAATGGGAATGTTACCAAAGTTATTGAAATCATTGAAGGATTAGGTCATGGCGTGGTCACAAGTAGAAGTGAGAATGTGGTGTATTGAGCACCCACAGTTGGAACATCACATAGCCAAACTCCTCCTAAATGCAATTATGGTTGTTACACACCTTTTATCCTTATGGGTTGATCTTATTTTTTCTCTAGTGGATCTAACCTAACTTTTTATTATTTAGGCACCTATTTTTTTCTATGTTTTAGCCTTTTCTATAGGTTTTACTTGGTGTACAACATCTTTGACTTGTTTTCTCTTGGATTCTTCTTCTACCTTCCTAGTGAGCTCATCTTTGGTAGATTTAGTTTTCTCCTATTCTTCCTCTTGTAGCTTATACATATGCTCTTCTTTCTTTCTTTGTTCCTCATGTGCAGTAGCCTTGTCTTGTTTGGCCTTATTCTATGCATGTACCACTAGTTTAGCCTACACCTTGGTTGCACTTGCTTATTGTTCCTAAACGTTATGTAAAAGTGTTATCTTCTAATGCTTTTTGTGTCTACACTACTATATCCTATTATTGCTTATCTTATTTTTCCTTAGCCTTGGTAGTGAGTGTAGCATGTTTCTTACTTCACTCTTTATCCATTTTCTTTTAGTATGTCTCATGTGCCTACTTTGCTACATCAAGAACTTCTTTCACCCTCTTGGTGATCTCAAGATCATTTTATAGATTATCCTATACATCCTACTCCTTTTGTGTGGCCTTAGCTTCATCATCTTGATCACTTTTTTATTGAGATTATTATTTTTATGCCTACTCCTTATGGCATTTATTTTCTACTTGTTTGAGTCATAATTATGCTATGTAAGCTACTTCCTCCTATGAATCCTATTGTTCTTTAGCTATAATATATTCTAGCATAAGCTCTTTGACCTCTAGAGCTTATTGTAAAGGTGGAAAATCACTTGGTTAGACCATGGAGATCGAAACATGTGATTTATTTCACCCCAAATTAGATAGCATGTCTTTAGGTGGTGGTAAAGTTGAAGATAGAGAAGGTTTTACTTCATGTTAAATATGCATTCTTATAAGTAGCTAAAACTCTAGCCTTTTATTAAGTTCTAGGTCTGCACACCAAAGACTCCTCTGGAATTTTTGGTAGTGGTGTAAAGATGTTGACATCTACAAAAATGGTAGAAGGTTTATATTGGAAGAGGTTAACTATTTTATACATTTATTCATCCTCTTATTGCACTTGACCATAATGGATAGAGGGCATGGTGGTAGGTCCACCCAAAAACTTGGCAGGACCTTCTTATGCACTTTGACCATACACACTACGTTCTAAAAGAAAAACTATTCCTCCTCCCTATCATAAAATTCACCTACCATATATATGACCATCACTTGATAAACATCCTACTCATCCATTCCCCTATGAGGTAGGTCATAGGAAATTGTAATTTGGGGCACCTTAGGGTCATCTAGCTAGGTTACAATACTCTTCATCTTGTACTTTAGCAGAGGTAATAGTGGTTGTTATTAAGTGGAGAGATTATGATTTATTTTTTGATATTATGAATTTATGGATTAAATTTATTACTATTGGAACTATTGTACTAGGTGGTATGGCTTAGATTAGTGTTGCGCACCTAACTACGTAGGCTTTTTACTTGGTTACTTTAGCCTATGCCATGGCCATAGTCACACAAAAAATGGAAGGGGTCCAAATGGTGACATTGTTAGCTCATGTGTATGAACACACCTTTCAAAAGTAAGGTGATAATAACATGTTAACCCAAGTACTACATAACATCTAATGGCACTTATGGATGTGTGGAAACTAGCTCTAAACACTCCTCTTATAATGTCTTAAATTTTCACTCATGTGCTAGGGTACCATGCTTAGGTGTCCCTATTATATTATGGAATTTTTCACTAGCCAATATTCAATTTTGGGGTGCACCTCTCCTTCAGGGGACTTTCATTGAGTGAAACATAGCAAAAAGATGAGAAACTGGTATTAGAAGGTCTACTTAGAAGTCATGTGGCACTTATCAATGTTTGTAAGTAGATCTTGTATAAATTATTTGGGCTAATTGAATTTATTATTATGGTGGATCATATGATGTGCAATTTAAATTACCCCTTTCAAAATTTTCACCACCGACTTGGTGGTCTATTAGAATCTCCATGTGATGCACTCGACTAATATGCACTCTAGTTTGTCTTGAATTTATTCAATTAGGATTACTTTAGACCCCTAAAAATTATAAATCTATGACCTCTTAAAGGATGGGAGGAATTATTATCTTGTATGGAGTAAGAAAATCACCTCATCTAGGCATGCCCAATGTTTGAGCCATTACTTTAGTGTTGATAACAATAGTGGTAGCAAGGATATGTAAATGGTCATCATCATTGTAGTGGTCAAGCAAGATTTGTACAATCTCCCCCAAAACACCAAAGGTGGTAATACAAAGTAAGCACTCAATGTTTTTGATTTGATCTACTTGGAAGAGTTTTTGCTCCACTATTTAGAGGTAATCAAATAGCTCTAGATCAGTGAATTTCATGTAATGAATCATAACATTGATGCCCATTGATTCCTTTTGAGCATATATCAAGTTCTTGATGATTAAAAAATGATCCATGATCTCTAAATAGTGAAATTTAAAAACTTGTAGATTTTTACATAGTATAAATTTGCTCGACCCTAGAAATTTTAGCTCATGAAAATACTTGCAAGAATGAAATGCAGACTTAGTTCACAACCTTATGCCTTTATAGATTTCATGCTTGTTAATTTTTGTGTAAATGTCACATTGATCTATCCATTAGATATTAATACGAATGTTGATATGGAAAATCTTATTTGATTTAATAATTAAATTAATTAGTTATTGGCACATGCATTGAAATATGCCATTATATTCTTTGTTATCTGAATGGATGATGTTGACTATCCATCGATTGATGAAGATTAGGCCAATCAAACCTTGGATATAGAATTAAATACTTAGGGATGACCATTATATGACTAAGATATTGGATGATGTGACTTGACCATACATTTTTGGACTTAATTACTCATTCTCTCTCCTAATGACATCAACAATGGTGCACTTAAATTCTTCCATGCATGGTTGGCACACACTATACGTATTATCCTAGTTCCTAAAATCTGCTAAGGAGATCATCTACAAACACACACACATAGAGAAAAATAAAAACATAATAAAACATATATAAATGGGAAATCCTAATCTACTCAGTGTTACTCAGCACCCAGTCATATGGAATATAAAGATCAAATAAAATTATTTATAGTAGGGCTTAAGCCTAGAACCATTCACCCATCTTAGTAAAATGGTTCCCTATAGATCTCTCAAAATAATGGTTCTTTGTTGTGATATTTCATGTATGAGTTAAGGCCCTTTCCATCTAATATTTAATTTTACCTAGGAATGCTCTAAAGTAACTATCATATAAAAAAATTGGTTGATCTTTGTGAAATTAATTGTGACATAAATTCTAATCATGCCATGCTTTCTAGCTCTACTTAAGAACTTTTTGCATCCAAGATTATATGAATTGATACTTATCCATCCTATTTAGTTTGAGAAGCTAATTTTTAAGAGACTCATGTTCCCCTAATCTCATAACCATTACAATACATAGACTGGGTACTAAGTATTCCATTGGCATTTTACTTAAATCCCATAGACCAAATAAAATGAGTAAAACCTATAAACCTCTTATTATAGTGCGTATAATAAGCCAAAATATTCATAAGAAGGAAATCTTCCCAATCATCCCTATTAACATCATAGATATTTTTTAACATCTTTCCCAACACTTTATTAGAAGCCTAATCTTGTCCTTTAGCTTGTGGATGGTACATAGTACTTATATGATGAGAAATCATGAATTCTTCAGTAAGATATTTGATAGTATTATTCAAGAAGTGTGGCTCTCTATCACTGATGAGCTTCATGGGGCATCTAAACCTTATGATGATATTCTCATAAATAAACTTTATTTCATCCTTCACCTGACAACTAGGTTTCATATTAACTTCAACCCATTTGGTAAACTAATCTATTGTAGTAATAGTATATTGAGTTTTGTTATGTTTACTTAAAATATTTATAGGTCCTATAAAATTAATGCCCCACTATTTAAAAGGTTGGCCAACTAATAAAGGTTGTAAGGTGATTTCATCCTTCTTGAGTGGCTTACCAATTTGTTGATATTTGTCATAATACTATGCTACTCTATGTGCGTTATGAAAAAGGTTAGACCACCATAGCCCAATCTATAGCAATTTTGTTATAGTAGATTCTCTATTAAAATGACCTCCTGCTATTCCTTGATGTGCATCCAGTAAGATTTGTGGTTATTCATATTCTATAAGTACCATACACAATAATTTATCCTTCCTTAAATGATACAAGAGCCCATTTATAATAGTATATGGCAAATCTCTGGTGATACACTGCATCTTGTTCCTTTCTTGGTAGTGCATAGGGAATAATCCATATTCTAAAAAATTAGCAATTGCCTTAAAATTCTTGGGTATCATAAAAATTTGAAATAAATAGGAATCAGGAGAGTCTTCCTATAGTTATTTTGGTTTTTTCCCATTTGTGATGTGACTAAGGTAATTTAGGCCAACATTTTATCTACCTAGATTGATGTTGATGTGAAATTAGAATTCTTAAAATAACATCAACCACATTGAAATTCATCCTCTGAGTATAGGCTTATTGACTGAGTAGCATAAGCCTTGATGATCTATGAGAACATCAAATGGTGTTACAAGAAGATAATTTGAACAAAATTATAGTGCAAACATTATATCCAGTACTTCTGTTTTAGTTGTCATGTAATTATTCTCTACATCATACAAATTTTATCTTACAAAATGAATGGGGTGGTCCAATCCACCTTCTCCTAGCTATGTAAGCACACCACTGACTATGATACCAGAAGCATCAATGTGCACATGAAAGGAATTAATCTAATTTGGAGAGATGGTAATAGGTATAGTGACCAATCTTTACCTTAGTTCTATGAAAATTTCTTGACACTCAAAAGTCTAGACAAACTTTATACCTTTGTATAAAAAATATTCTTATGGAGAGGAAATGATTGCATATCCATTGACAAACATTTTATAGTACCCTATATGGATAAGAAAGGATCACACTTTGGTGGATTTTATTGGTGGAGGCATACTAAGAATGACTACAATTTTGGCTTAGTCCACCAAAATCCCTTCACTACACACTACATGACCTATCAAAACACCAAAAGGTGTAAAAAATAACCATTTTTTCAAATTCAGGGTAATGTGTAGAGCTTGATAATGTTCTAACATGAGTCACAACTTGGACAATTATTTTTTAATAAATAAACTACTTCCCAATAATCTATACATACTTTTAAGAAGTCATGAAAGAAATCCTTAAATATAATCACCACTTCTATAAAAAAAATTACAAGGGCATTTTTAAAGCCAAAAGGCATTACCTTGTACACAAAGTATCCCCATTCTATGTAAACAATTATTTTATCTCTATATTTTTATAGATGGGTATTTAATTATATCCACTAAATCTATCTGTGAAAGAGTAAAATTTATGGCATGTAATAGATTCTAAAACATCATTCATGAAGGGAATCAAAAATAGATCATTCACACATACATCATTCAAAATGTGGTAGTCACCACATACTATGACCTCCCCTATTTTCTTAGGCTTCAGTACCATATGACTAACCCAGTATACCTTATCTATGGGATATATTATACCTGCATCTTTCATTCTATCCAATTTAGCCTTCACTTCTAACTTCATATTTAGATTCAACTTGTATGGCTATTTATTTATAGGTCATGTGCATTCCTTACATTCGATATGCATTTCACCTAGGGATAGATCTGCTCCCTAAATTTTAATATTTTTTGGGGAAACACATCTTGATAATCCCATAGGAGTTACATAGATTTTGAAACTTTGGATTTAGTCTAATAGTCACCTATATGTGATAGTTTAGGGATTTACTCACTTTTGATGTTTTCCACATGCTTTTTAATAGGTTGCTAATAGATCTTATGATTTTCCTCATCAAAAAATTCTTGTATCATTCTTTTCCATTCCTAATTTGGAATTTTTATGTTGTGTATCTTTTCTTATTTAGTGGGTTCTATGATTAGGTCCTTTAATGGTTCTACTAGCCATTTCATTTCAAACAAATTAGTGAGATTGATAGTGTATACAATAAAAAATGTATCATGTCTATAAATCAATCCTAGATTGGATAATATATAGCATACCTACACTTTTGATTAGGAATACATTTGTTAAGTGGGGGAATGATCAATATGAGGATACACTATAATTGATTTGGGGATCAATTTTCATAATACACCATGTGAGGAAGGGTTATAAAGCCTACAATCTATAAAAATCATGCAAAAACCCTGAAAGAGTCCTAGGTTTAATGTTCACTCTATTTTAATAAACAAGAAATTAAGTCTAATCTAGTGCATACCAAAGCTTATGGCATAAAGTAAGGGTTAGAAACAAAACAAATTAAACTAAACATGTATAAAAGTCATATACTCATGTCAATGTATATGGAATTATAATACATGGAAGAGAAGCACAACTACATTATCTATATACTCTTACAAAGGATAAATAAAGTTAGGAATACTTACCTTGAAGATGAACCCATCAATCTTCAATCTCTCCCTTGGCCAAGGTGCTTCACAAGAGATTGTTCTGGTATGTAAGGATACTAAAGACAAATCATCTCTAGGCTTCACAACCTATCTATGCATCCAAAAGACTTCTCCACAAGACAAGATATGTATCTCCAAAGAAAGTATATATACCTAAGATTTATTCTTCAAGTAGAATTATCAATAATTAGATGATCATTGACACTTATTGTTCTTCATTTCTATATTCTCAAATGGTTATAGATGAACTTATATATATATATATATATATATATATATATATATATATATATATATATATAGGTGGATCTTTCACTAAATACTTCTAAATATGTCAGTTGTATAGGGTCGACCCAATCGACCCTGTATATTTTTGGTAGATAAATAATTAGGTCCCAAGTTAGGTCATACAAAGGGATAAAAAAATTCCTAATGAAATATACCCTTAAATAGTATAAGGCCAACCAAGTTAACCCTATATAGTAATCAAAGGCTAAAAATTATATAGGGTCAACCCAGTTGACCTAATACAATCAACTAGTGAAAGGGGGTCAAGTTAAGAATAAAGAGGAAAAAACATGACAAAATTTTGTAATGGGTAAAATAAATAATAATAACTTAGGGTACATGGTTTTAGGAGATAATTTTGTATATAGAAAGTGGAAAAAGGGAGAACAATCTTATGAAGTACTAATGGTTTGCCCACCCCTTTCTTGGTGCACCCCTTAAGGCATGCACTTAGAGAGATTGAGACTCGACAGGTTCTTACAAGATAAAAAGTGTTAGTAATCAATAAAATTTAAAAATATTATGTGTATACATATGTTCCACTATAAGTTCATCACGTGTCAGTTAAGTGCAACACAAGATGGTGCTTTGGGAAATAGAATATGATAACACACAACACTAATGCTAAGTAAAGTGTAGGAAGTATAAAATAAGATAAAGGAAAGGAAAAATTTTTTAAAAAAATACATTTAATTACCTTAGTGCTATAGATAAAGAAGTAAACTACAAGATAAAGTGAAGGCATCTAATGTGAAGAGCACTGGGTGAACTTGTAGAAGTTAGTGCAAAAAAAATAGCCAAAAATTGAAATTTTTGTAATATAGGCATATGATAGTGTAAAATATTCTCTATGTCATCATGAATTTAATGTATTTTATAATTTTAAAAATAGATGAATAGAAACAAATATATAGGCAAAAGAAGGATTCTGTAAAAAATTAATTAAAGAATTTGAATTTTGAAAATTGTTTTTATATAGGGGAAAGAGAAGTCATTTAGTTATTTTGACTTGTGAAAGAGAGAAAAAAAATCTCTGGAGACCAAATGAGCTAGGATGGAAAGGAAATGATAGGATAGATGAAGAGGGGCTCTAGGAATAGAAGTGGGTGTACTATAGGTATGTAATTATGAAATATTAAGCCAATTTTTAAGTATTTTGTTGAATTAAGTGTATTTTTATAAATAAAAACTAGAGGTAGATAGATATTGTGAGATATAACAGTGATCTAATATCTATCTAGGTGTGATTTTATAGGTGTATCTAAGGATAAGGATGAGATAGGGGGTCCCTTATGAGGGGAACACTCTATGATGTCCTAGATGAGACTTTATAATTATATGACCCTATTGCATTATCATACCCTAGTATATTGTCTTCCCTAGCTCAAGTGAGTTGGTTTAGATTAGTTAGGGAGGTAGTGAGGTAGATATGAGCATAGAGAGAGAGGATGCATCCACTAGTAGAGATTGGTGTAGGAGAGATATGGCCATGGTAAGCCCTAAAAGAGGAGAGAACTATGCATCTAGATGTAGTGATGTAGATGACACAAGCACATACAACAACCCTAACCCATATGACATAGGTGTAAGAGTAGGAAAGAGTGACACACATGATGAACTTAACCTAGCTCATGTAGGTATGGGAACAAATGGCACATCTAGAGGGATAGGTGGATGGATTGAGATCTTAGATGGCCTCCTTATAGTGTAATATTTGGAGGATTTAAATCAAGGCCTCGATAGGCAGTATGGCTAGGCCATGAGATAGATAGGATGGAACCCAATGATAGAGTTAAATCATTATATATGGTTGTACTTGTATTAGAACTAATGAGATTTATACATGATGTATCATTTTGGTATATTTGATGTTGATTATGTATGTTTTTTTATTATGGTTGTTGTTTCATATGCTTTGGATATATTTCTTTCTAATACATGTATTTAGCTATTATTGTATATTCTATAGGCAATATATGATATGTGGTTTCTTTTCTAGTATTATGTAGAACATATGCATGGTTAAAAAGAAATAGGCAAAAAGGACTTGGTCAAATATAATCAATCAAAATGGTACTGCACACTATTTCAAGTTGGGAAATGTGTAATAATAAGAAAATACTAAGTATAAAGAACCAAGGGATGGTAAAACAAGATGGTAAAAAGGAATTTATTTTTAAATCAAAGGGAAATATTTTTGCACCAAATTAAGACAAGTAAAATCATAGTAAATTGCATTGTGAAGTATGAAAACAATGTAATAAAATGGAAGGTATGTAAAAGGGCACAAATGGTTTTAAAAAAGCAAATTAATTAAGTCAATCAATCATACTATATCACGTTGTGAAGTATAAGAGAAAAACAAAATTGGTAAAATATTGGTCTTAAATTTATCACACTAATTAAATCTGGAAAGTATGAAAAATTCAAGAAATGGTTGTATTCTTGCACTCAGAAAATAAGAAGATAGAAGTGAAAGATAAATTAAAAAAGAATAAAACATACTAAATCAAGTTGGGAAGCATGTCAATGACATGTAACTTCATAATTGATCACATCTTATCTCATATTTAACACATGTAGTTTTGATTTTGATTTTTATTATTGGAAAATTTTGTGAGGAATGTCGGGTCCTATCTATAGTCTTATACTACAACTCACAAAGAGAATACCACTGGAGTGGAAAAATTAGGACAAATCAGGTAATAAAGGATATGGATAATAGGAAGGAAAAATGTGGTAATTTTTTAGGAACGTTAGGTCCTATGCACAGTCTTACAAAGAAACTCATAAATGAGATCCCATTGGGAGTGATTAGTAGACAAAATAATATTTATCAAGAGGAAATATGAGGGATATAGGGAATGAAAAAGGGAGTGTAAAAATTAAGACTTAGGAATCTTATGAGAAGACCTTAGGAGATAAGAAACATACTAAGGACATGAGAAGACACTAAGTGACTAGTGACCATAAATATACAAAATAAACCTATTCGATATAGATAAAAATATTTGTAGCAATATAAGCATGCTACTAAGATCAACTCATGAAGGTATATTGGTAAAAGAAAAGGTAAAATGGACCTACCTTCCCATGACATGTTCCCCATTCCTTACAACCTCTTACAGATCTATCAATCTATTAAAAAGATTGGGTAATTATGTGAGAAAGTAGGTGACACTAAAAGATTTTTTAATTATCCTTTTCTAATCTACTGGCCTACCACACCCCAAAGGACCTCAATTCTATCATGAGGCCAAATGTGAAGTTTTATCTTAAACTAAAAGGAGATGTATTTTGAATCATGTCTTTTAGTGTGATTTGACTTTTAAAAATATTTTTGTCTTTTCTATCATTGCCTTTTATTTTAAATGATTTGGATTTTAACTTTGCATGTAATTTTAAGATTTCTCCTCCATACAGATTTGGAATGACCAATCATGAGAGATGTATTGATACACACAAAATGAGCTTTAGGCTAAGGCTAAAGGAAGTTAATTAACCAAAGACAAAGACTGACTAGGACACTTAGGCTTAACAATGAACTAACATGTGATCTCAAGTCTCAACCATGTATATGCTTAGTTTACAAAAAAGGAATAATGGAAAAATGAGATCCAAAGGTGGATTGGTACAATGAGATTATAATGAGATGCATTTTTTTCTAACTGATCACATGGTAATAGGAGACAAAGACCAAAGGGAACAAGGTTTGTATAACCAAGTCACAATGATAATTATCTGTGAACAATAGAGATAAGAAAGCAAAAAATCATGAAGGTAAGAATTAGTTTTGTGAAAAACTCAAGAAAGAAAGAAATATAAGACAATGATATATAAAGACAATCATGTACATATATAAATGACAATATAATCAAGATATATTACAAAAGGCAAGAAACCATATATAAGAAAAATATAAATTTGACATAGTGTCAAATGATATAATAGAAAAATAAAATTAGATCACACATGCAATCAAAATTTAAATGTAAAGGCACCATGCATGTGCTCATAAGTATGAATAAATATATCCACACACATTAACCAAGACATTAGATAAATCTTTATGAAGGTGGATACAAGCTGTTGTTAATGTCTCATCAATCTTTAATGAAAACTAGGAAAAGACTTCTCTCCAAATATCCTCCATAAAAAAAGTAGGAATACTTAAGGGATCATGATGAGGAGGGTAATTAGGCAAGGGATGATTGTTATAATGCATGAAATTAAGCTCTATGGGAGATGCAAGAATCACCAGTAGAGAAGGATCCATGGGTGAAGGACTCACAGGTGAAGGATCGAAAGGTGAGGAAAGGTCCATGGGTGAAGGAATATTAGGTGGAGGCATAGAAGGTGACAAAGGGACCACATGAGGGGATGGAACCACTAAAGGTGGAGCCATGGGAGGATAATAATAAGACTTATTATGGGAATGACCTATGGGAAGAATGGAAGAAGGTTTGAGAATAGCTATAAGGTGATCCTTAAGGTGTTGTTGAAGGATGTAATAATGATCAGTGCAATATGTGCCACATTAGTGCCATAGACAATATACATCACCACATTTAGGTATATATTTAGGTAGAACCTTTGGGGGAGGCATGGATTTGTATAAGGAAAGAGAGAAAGGATGCAAAGTATTTATATACTATCACAACTTATGATAATGGGTAGAAGAATGATTATTTATCCCATGGAAGCAATATATATGCTTGTGAGTGGTTTTAGGAGAAAAACTCATATAAGGAGGTATAAAAAGAGTGGAAGAGGTTGGAGAAGAATTTTCAGCCCATTTGGTGGGAAATCAAGCTATCTTAGGTAAAAGAAACAAATCATCACCAAGGGAAGGTAATGATAGAGGAAGAATGGAATCAGGCTCAATAAAAGGTGCAATGGGATGAGAAGCAAGGTTAGGTTCAACAATAGTAGGATTGGAAACAAGCTCAACTATAATAAGAGTAATAATGGGCTCAACTATAGTAGGAGAAAGAATGTGCTTCGATAAGGGATTTAATGAGGGAAGAGTGGGATCTATATAAGGTCTAAAGAGGGTCACACTAATCTCAGTGGTAAACCAACTACAGTGATGAGGGTACCTATTAAAATGGTAAGACCCAGTCATAGCATGAACCATGAACATACTCATATGAGGGTCCTCATAAATTGGAGGTGTTGGAATCATCTCTACCCTATGATAAAGGGGGAAAATAATAAAATTAGGAACTATAAATGAAGGAAGATGGGAAGATACATGAAAAGACTCAAGTAAAAAAGAATGATAATAGAAAATCTCAGCATCATGGGCATGTACAAGACCACCTCATAATAGATCATATAAGGAATAACCATCATCTTAATCAAAGGTATGAAGATCAATAACACAAGTAGGGATGACCTTGTTATCCAAGGAAGTGTGATGAATATAATGTCGAGTCTTGGTCAAGATTATGGAAATATAATTATAAGGAAGCATGAAGCTGTGACATGAGGTGAGGTAAAAGATCATAAGTTTTAATCTTTAGGTTAATCTCATTAGGCTCATCATCATCAAAATCTAATAGGTTAGGAAGAATGTTCCCAATGAGTTCAGGATGTTTGGTGTAACCTCAAGTTGAATTAACAAGGAAGTTAAGACCCTAAGACTCATGGAATGGAATGCTTGGTAAAGGTTCAAGAGTAGGAATCTTGAAAACACCATAGTCTTGGAATTATTCAAAATTTCAAGGGTTAGTGTCTCCTTGAATCTTGTAAATGGCTCCATTATGAGGGAATTTAATGCATTGGTAGGTAGAAGAAGTAATGGATCTCATATGATGATTCCACGACCTATCAAGTAAGATTTTATAAGAAAGGTGAAAGTTAAAGATCATCACCTTCACATAGATGGTGATAGGTGGGACAATAATGGGAATACACAAACAACCTAAAAGAGGCATTTTCCTTCTATTATATCCTTGACAAGTGTTGTTGTAGACTTGATATTACATTCTAAATATCCAAGGGTCTTAATAAAGTTGAGAGAGGCAATGTAAGTGCTAGAACCCTTTTCAATAAATGCATGTTTAAATTGGATATCACTTATTTGAATACTAATGTATAAGGTAGGATCATCCACACAAAGTAGAATCTCATCAAGAATCATAGAAGCTATAGGAAATTTTAAGGAAAGAGAAGTGTTTATATTTTCATCAACATTAATAGACATATCTTCACATTGTTGTAATATACTATCCTTAGATCTAGATAAGGCTACCTTTCATCCTACTATGGGAGGACAAGGGACATTCATCTCAAATAATAATTGCATAATATGGTTTCTATGATGTGGAGAAGTCCTCATAAGCTCAAGAAATGAAATCTATGATGGGAGATTAGTGAGTTCCATGATGGGATCCTACTCATCATAACACATAAAAAAAGTTTGTTAGACATAGGTTCATGATTATTAAGTATGTCCTTATAAGGAGGAGCCAAAGTTCATTATAATTTATATTGATAAGAATAGTAAGTCTTAGAATAAGGCTGTAAATTATGTTGTGTTGATGAAGTAATTGAATCAAGCTGATTTTGAGAATTGATAGAAGTGTTAATATAAATTTGAGTGTCATTAGTGTTATAATATGATGGAAGAGTGGTATAAATAGAATGGGAAGTGTTATCCAAGGGAGAATCAAAAATTTAATCATCAAAAGTAATAAGGTCATCTTGCCCCAACTCATTTAAATGAGTTGGAAAAGAATCTTAGATAGCATGATATGTTCTAGATGGAGTGTAAATAGGTTGGGAATCGATAAAATCAACCACCCTTCATATATTAGTCATGTTAACCACATTCTCTTAAGAAGTGGGTTCAAAAATACTTTGTACATTATTGGTAGAAAGGGTGGATTTGTCTTGATTATCTTAAATAGGTTGATAATTAGGAAGAAGGTCTTTATAGATAGATAAATGATCATTGGTTGGATTCAGGGATTGAGTTTCATCATGTGATTTATAATATTTAAAATAAATTTCATAAGCTTATGGAGGCTTTTGAATGATCGAGTCATGATCAAAATTAGGACCAAGAAGAAATTTAATAGCTAAATTATGAAGTTATCTATAGGTCTCACAAGAATGACCCCAACTAGTGTGAAACCAACAAAACTTGTTAGGATCATACTAGGATTTCATAGGATGAGTAGGGTCAATATCTCTTAGAAGAGGCCTAAGTATATGCTTAAGAAATTCATCTTTGGATAAAGGTTTATGAACATTAATTTTTTCAGTGATGATAAGTGAGGATTGGTATATATTGTTGAGAAGGAGGAACTAGTTTCGTTGAAGGGGTAGGAATGATAGCTTGAACATTGTGAATGGTGTCATAAGAATCTATAACACCATAATTGGTAACATTGTGATTTTTTTCTTAAGTAAGATACGAGGACCTATAAAAGGTTGGGGTGGCTCAAATTAATCCATAAGGAAATCTTATCATTTAGATTAGTCAATAGCCTCCTCCAATGTACATCAAAAGAGAATGTGGACCTGATATTAAAGTTTAGGAAAAATGGCATTGGTAAAGAGATGGAAAACATTATCGTTAGCTATTTTATTTTCACATTTTTTTGACAAAGTTTTCTACCTTTTAACAAAGGCTTGAGCAGTTTCATTTTTGAGTTATTTACAATTTATGAAGTGGTCGAAAGTGTTTTTGATAATATCACTAGTTTGGAATTATTGAACTAAAGCATTCGCTAAATATTCCAAACTAGTAATGGAATGAGTTCTAAGTTGGTTGTACCAATCTAAGGCATCACCTATGATATTTTTGGCTAAGAGTTTGGTAGCAATAAATGTGTTTAATTTGAACCAATCCTTATAAATATTTCTAAATGTTTTAAGATGAAGGGTGGGATTGGTTGATCCATTATAATAAATTATAGGTGTGATACCTCCTATATCAATATTATAAATTTGAATAGTGAGAGATTCATTTTGGAGATGATTAATGGTTTTATTGACCAAAGGAGGTTGAGGAATGAGTTTACCTTAAGAATCTCAAAGAGGAGGAGGGTGACCATTCTAGTTATGCATGATCCAAGCCATTGGTTAAGGATGAGATTGAAGATGAATAAGGTGGTTTTCCATTCTCATCATTTGATTTGTGTTATGACCTTGAAAGGTATTCATTTGATTGAGTGTTTATAACAATAGTTGATGTGTTTGATTAGCATTGTTAGAAGCATTAGAGTTGGTATTAGTGGCTTAGGTACCACTATTATTGTTGATAGGAACTTGAGAGGAACTATGAGAATGTGAAGCACTAATGGCAAAATTTGCTTGTGTAGGAAAAAATATACTAGTCAATGGTTGACAAGAAGAAGCACTAGTAGCATGATTACCTTTGGTAGTAAATGATGTACTAGTGGAAGGATTAAGGATAGAGGATCTTATGAGTGGCCCATTAGATGTAGAACCTACCATGTTACTGGATATACTAGGCATGGATGTAGAAGAAGTTAGATAAGAAGAGGTCATGGTATGAGAAGGGGACATAATCAAAGGAAGAGGCTGAGAATCAAAGAAAGTGGTACCCCAAATCTAGTTGAGAATGTAGGAGTAGGTTAATAATTCTCTTAAACTTGACCACTAATCATAAGATTGTAAATGGTGAAAGGGTCTTTTCCTTGATGTTGAGAAAATTTAGAGATAAAGAAGAGCATTTTGGGGGTATACTCTAATTTGGGTTGGTCTTCTAATGAGAAGAAAGGATTATGCTAAAAAGAGGTATTAGGAGGGGTCCTATTATTCATTGTGTGAGTGGAAACATGAACATTACTAGCATCCAAGAGAGGATCCATACTCTATCTATGGGAGACCCTATGAGGGTTGGTAAAATTCATCATGTATATTGACTACAACTCAGTATTGTCATCAATTAGAAAGTCCATGATGAAGGGAAGGAAAGAGAGATGAGAAAAAAAAAGAAATATGAAATGATATAAATAGTGTAAGGTTGACTAGGTGGACCTAGCACAAAAATAGAGTCTACAAATAGTACAGGGTCGACTGGGTCGACCCATTATAGTGAACAAAGGCTAGAAAAAGGTATAAGGTCAATTGAGTTGACCACATATAATAGAAAAGGAAAATTAAGAAACCTATAATAGATTGTGAACTAAAACAAGATAAGTTTTGCAAGTAATGTAGAAAAAAAAGATAGAAAGGAAAAAAATAGTCAATTAGATTAATGTTGGCCAATCCAATTGAGGCATATACGACAAAACCTTGCACCAACATTGACTAATGCAAATTTTTACAATACAAAAGGTAATTGAGCAAAGAGCAAGGAATCAACTTGGAAAGTAACTAGATAACTAATTGGTCAACCTAAATGTTTATTAGATTATTAAGATATAATTTTAAATGTGATGGGAAGTTGGTTATAAGCAATGAATTAAAATGACAATCTAAGGATGGTTTCAGGTAGTTTGGGCTAAAATTGACTATAGTGAAAATGATATAGGCTTGGTATTGGGGCCTACCCCTTTCACACATCATAGAGATAAGGATATTGGGTGCATATGTATAATATACCATTAACCACACTTCATACTTGACCAAAGTATCAAGTAAGCTTCCCCCTTGGTGATGAAATCCAATTAGGTTGGCCTTGGATAGATAAATGTTAAAATGCTTGGTTAGATTTTGTGATTTGTCTATGTGTGTATAAAATAAAAAATAGTAAAATTAAATGATTAATTTAAAACCACCTAATTAAACTATATGATCTATTCTAAGCATGCAAGAAACAAGAAAAAAAAGTGTGAACTAATCACTAGCATATAAGGTTAATTATAACCTTGAAACAAGGTACAATGTTGATATAATCAACAATGTATGTATAAAATATAGAATAGGGTCAATAGGGTCAATCCTATACTATGAAATCAAGGTCTGAAAATGAATAGGGTTAGTATAGTTGACCTAGTTATGGAGACAACACACGAAATAAAGAATTGGGTCGGTAGGGTTTATTGAGTTGACTATATAGGGGTAGTTTTAAAGACTACAAATTATAAAAGGAAAGATTGTAAATAAAGATACAAAGAGATATAAAGGATCCTTGGTAGATTAGAGATGTAGAGAATGAAGATTGTTGTTCAAGAACCTTGATATATGCTTACAAATTTTGCTAAGTGGGTCGACTGGGTCGATTAAGTAATATATAAACTTATTGTTGAGTGCCTAGAATGTATAGTGTCAATTGGGTCAACCTAGTAGTCTAGAATAGATTTATAAAAGGATGATAACCTATAATAGGTTGATAAAGTAAATCCAATAACCTGTACCTAAAATCATATGCATAGAATTTTGATACTAGGTTAATAAAGTCTATCCAATATGGAAAATGTATGATAAAAAAAAGATGAAAGAATGAAAGAAATAAAAAAATGTAAATAAATCATGTAAGGCTTAGTTCACATTTGGTTCACTAGAATGTATGCAATCAAAAATGCATCATGTTTATAAATCAATCTTGTCTTAGAGAAGATAGAGCATACCTACACTTCTGATTGGGAATATATTTGTTAAGCAGGGGCATAACCAATATGTGGATCTATTATACCTAATTAGGGAATCACTTATCATAATACACAATGTTAGGAAGGGTTCCAAATCTTATAGTCTAACAAAATTAGGTAACAACCCTCAAAGAGTTCTAGGTTTATTGTTCACTCTATTCTAATAAATAAGAAAGTAAATCTAATCTAGTGCACACTAAAGATTATGGCACAAAGTGGGGGATATAAATAAAATAAAATAAACTAAAAATATATAGAAGTAATATACTCACATCAATGTATATGGAATTTTAATACATGGAAGAGAAGTATAATTGCATTATCTATCTACTCTTAAAAAGGAGAAATAAAGCTAGGAATACTTGCCTTGAAGATGAGCCTATCAAGCCTCAATCTCTCCCTTGGCCAAGGTGATTCACAAGATATTGTTTTGGTATGTAAGAATAAAAAATACAAATCAACTATAGGCTTCACAACCTATTTATGCATCTAAAATACTTCTCCATAAAACAAGATTTGTATCTCTAAAGAAAGTTTGGAACCCTAAGCTTTATTCCTCAATTAGAATAGTTAATAAGCAGATGTTCATTCACACTTAATATTCTTCACTTCTCTATTCTCAAAGGGTTAGAAATTAACTTGTATATATAGGTGTATCTTGCATTAAATCCTTTTGAATATGTCAGTTATACAAGGCTGACCTAGTTGACCCTGTATTTTTTTGAGAGATAAATCACTAGGTCCCAAGCTAGGTTAGCCAAAGGGCTAATGAAAATCCTAATGAAAAATACCCCTAAATAGTATAGGGTTAACCCAGTCAAACCTATACAATAATTAGAGGTTTAAAACTATATAAGGTCAACCCTGTCAACTTATTATAATAAACTGGTGAAAGGGGATCAAGGCAAGATCAAGGAGGATAAAACATGACAAATGTTTGGAATGGGTAAAATAAATAAGAATAAGCTTAGGGTAAATGGCTTTAGGAGAAAAGTGTGTATATGACAAGTGGAAAAATGGACAAGAATCTTATGAAGCACCAATGGTCTACCCACCCCTTTCTTGGTGTACCCTTTAAGGCATGCATTCAGAGAGATTGATACTCGATGGGTTCTTGAAAGATAAAAAGTGTCAGTAATCAATAAAAGTTAAAAATTGTGTTTATATATATCGCCATTAGTATCTAAATCTTCAATTTCCTCTTCTTCATCCTGTATTTGGTGGCATGGCTTCATAAGAGATTATTCTTCCATCTTAGTATCTTTATATCATTATAGTGTTGTATTCATATTAGTATCCACATTATTATATATAGTAAACTCATTTGTGGTGTTTAAATATTTTACACACCCATGGCATAGGAAATGCTTGATTTTCAACAATAAATTATGAACCATATGATTCTCATCTTCAAACACAAAATTATGTATGAAGTCACTTTGCACTTGCACCTAATGTTGTGTATCACTTCTAAAATATTGATGAATATATTAGGCTGATGGAAAAGGGGCAAGTGTATAATGAGAGATATGAACCTAGTACTTTGGTGCCATAGGTTCTTTAGTCTAGACCTTCATGCATTTATGGATATGGATTTTAGGGCATTCACCTTCATGAAAGTAAGGCCAATTAATTTTGATGACATGTGGCAGTTTAAATTTTATAATCATAAGTTTACATGCATAATCCCAATCAATTTGGTCATATATATGAACTATCCAATATGTTACAACTCCCTTCAAAGCATAATTCAAGGCACTAACCTAATGACTTATCATTGACACATGAGCTTGTAGGTGCATAATGAATTTCCTAAACTATTGGTTGGGGATTCCATTGTTCAGATGTCTTTAACTATTGAGTGAGTAAAGACTATACCTAAGGTTTAGCATGCTCATACAATAAATTTCACTTGATAGCACAAAGAGCTTTTGGGTCCTCCTCAGAGTTTACCTTCATCTAGCTAGTTTTTTGTGCAACATAAGGAGAGTCTAGTTTATCTAGAATGATGTAGGGTTTGTGCACCTTATTTAGAAGAATGATGACAATCCTATCTCCTTTATGTATGTCTAGTTGATTTTGCATAGTATTAATAGTCATCTGACCATCATATGCCCATTTATTACCAATCAATGTAGGGTAATGAGTTATTGTTGTATTCATACTGATGACTTCAAAATCACTTCATAATCTCAATTTTGTGATTTTGATATCAACATCTTATAATTGGCCAATGGGTTTAACTATTTCATAGTCTACTAAGATCATAGTCATTGGGATGTAACTTATAACTAGCCCTCCAATCGTCTCCCTAGTAGACCTAGGGATCATGTTGATTGTGTTGCCAAAATCAAAGACAACATTAGGAATTTCGTAGTCAACAAATTCAATGTCAATTTTTGCATATACATCCCATGGATTATATAGTTTTACATACCAAACAAGATTTTTTGTCTTTTATTGCCCTCACTATGCACACTCTAGTAAATTATATAGCAAGTTTGTGATATTGTAAGAAATGTCTTCATTATATAGTGTACTTAAAATATTTAGTAAATCTCTCAACATAGTAACAACTCCATCTTGATGCATAATTCATATGATTTTTCCATACATTTAGGCATCTATTTTTGCATCATCTCTTTTATTAGTGTCTTGGTGTTGAATATTTTTCAACATCTATAAAACTTCATACATGAGCTCCTTTTCTATAGATGGGCCTAGGTATTTGTCTTGTTTCACTTTTTGAATTCCCTAGTCTTTAGGCATTTTGAGAGGAGGAAATCCTCTCTCTACGTGTTGGTGTCTTGTAAAAATGCTGAGAAATGCATCCTCCTTTGGCTATGCATTCACCATATTAACATTTTTAAAGGCCTTTTCCTTTGTTTGATTTTCAAACAAAGGATAATATTTTTTCTTGTACTAATCATATACCCTGAAATATGCATCATAAGATTGAATTTAGAGATTCAAAGGGAAATTGCATTATGCATGGTTATATTCTCCACACAAGTAATATTACAAAGGAGGGCATTGATAATTATTTCTTATTTCATCTTGGTAACCCCTTTGTATATGTCCATATATCCTCCTTTATTTAGCTTATAACCTCCTCTATAACCTCCCTATTGCCACATTGTATTCTATTTTTGATGTTGCTAGGTATTAGCTCTAATCCCTAATTATTGTTGCACAAATGGTAGAGTCTAACCAGTTTGTTGTTGTTGCATCATTATCAGATTCCAAGGTGCTATGTACTGGTGTTATAGTGATGGTGGTGTCAAAATTGATAAAGGAGGGGTCCATCTAGATAGAACTTGAGGCTATTACTGAGATGAATTGGGAATCCATTGTGAACTTGCTTGGTTTGCATAAACCTTATCAACCTCTGGGCCTAGAATCACCTACTCCATCGAAGACACTTATTACATGGCAACAACAAATACATTCTTTATGATAGCTTCTTTGAGCTCCTATAAATCCCTAAAATTATTTTCATCATGATTTTGTGACTTATAAAAATTAATATACAAACTATGTGGCATTTTAACATACTATTATAGAAGATGACACTGCTTTTTTGCCTGCTCTACTATTCTATAGATTTCATAAAACTTTTTCTTGATCTTAGGACAATCACTCATATGATCTCTTTATTTCCCACAATCCATACACCATAGATTTATCTTATTCATGATATTATTCCATCCTCTTCATTAAATCTTGCAATTTATTTTCATTCTTAGAACCCATTATGGGAGCTTCCCCATAGTCTTCAATTTTATCCACCTAAAGAGCATCGATTTTAGCATCTACCTTAGTAGCATATTGAGTCTGTGCTATAGAAAACCTAATCTTGTAATGTAGTCATTCAACAAACCATGCATCTTTATCTTTATTTTTTTGTCAATAAATATTGCACTCTAGATGAGGGTGTTCAATCCTCCTCTAGATTTGGGCAACATAGGAATACTTCAAGCTATGTTGGTTTACCTATAGTAGAAGTAGACCTGTAGGTTTAAGGGCTAGCTCCCTAATTATAACTTGAAATGCTTATCACCTACTTAAATAATTACTTATGGAAAAAGAGATACAAGTTTGCATGAAATGAAATAATCTAATAGGGTGATAAACTAGAAATATTTCTACATGACCATCATACTTTTATCACAATGAAACAAGACCTAAAATCCAACTTCCAAATCCTATGGGATTCTTACATAAGTGTTTCAACATAGAGGTGATATGCATAAGATAACATAAGGTAAGTGAAGAAAAGGGTAGTCTACACACTCTAAGAACAATTATACACTTGAAAGCATCCTACCACATTAGCTACACTCTACATGACCTATTAGAATATAAACTCTTGCATAAACATGAGAGGATAAGTAGAAGTAAGGATAGAAGATTATCACTTAAAATCAACATAAACCACTTTGCACACTTAGACAAATGTTCATGAACTCAAAATCAGACTTTAAATTATCTTTCAAAGGTAAAATAAAATTTCAATCTAGTATGTATTCACCATACATGGTGTGGTATTAGTCTATAAGAGCCAAAATGGCTACTGCTTATAGGAATTGAGAGAGAGGAAAAGAGAATGAAGTCCAAGAGTCACTAGGACATTTGCCAAAATGAGAAAAGGAGATACATATGTAAGAGAGAGGAATATGGAACAAACCATGCAATTTATACTTGGATTAATATCCCTCAAATAATGAAACTCCTAAAATGTGGTGTAAGGCTTCTCATTTGCATATTCATAAAAGTGCCTTCATCATTTGGCCTTCTTGGAACATACCATAGTATACTATGGATATATGATCTGGTTTAACTAAGAGGTAAGGGCTATAAATAAACCCTAACATGCATTAGCTTCATCCCTAATCATTAATATTCTTCATAACATGAGTTATCACTACTTGTATTCCAAATAGCTCCTCTTTCACTCACCCTTCACACTTGGAACCAAATTTGTATTTATTTTTCCAATAAAATCCATACATAGGATTTTATGACACTTTTTAATAACTGTCATGGCCTTAGATTCCTCAAACAGACCTTAAAAGGCCTCCTAATTAGAGCTTTCACCTTCTCACTTACTTGTTCACTATGACATTTTGGACTAGCTAATATGAAGATAATTGAAAAGACACTTGTGAGATTTTGTGATTCATTAAATGGACATGAGGGGTTATATTAGGTCCCAATCTATCTCCCAAAGTGACTGTCATCCTTTTACTCTCCCTTGAACCTAAAAAACACCAGAAATTATCAAAGAAACTAGTTTTGTACTTTGTCCATACAAGTAAGGTACAATACAAATAAGTGGGGAGGAGACTTGGAGAGTCATATATAACTTATAATCATTTCCCAAGCTATTCTAGCCCATCTGGATGCATCTCTTTCTTCACTTTCCCAATTAGATCATTACTAAGGGGTTTAGAGGGTTTAGAGTCATTTTACCCTCTAAGAATTGTTCATATAGGTCTAATGTCTAATTTCTAAAAAAATTCCAAAAAATAATTGTTAAATACCTCTTTAAAGATCCCACAACTCCTCATACTCCCATGCAAAGTATCCATGTAGGTGTGAGCATCTCAAATTAGCCTTTTGAGCTTTATTTTCCATTTTATAGACCTTGTGATGGTCTTAATCCAAGATGTCGCTTCCCTATGGTCTCATCTACATTTCAAAAGTATGAACACACCTAATATCTCCCATGTAGGTATTATTATTCTTTGGAACATATATCTAGTGTTATAAGTAATGTTTTAGCCCTATTAGGCACTAGGCCTAATCAAGACCTAATAGGTCTATATGCATGCGTATGGGTTTATGACACCCTAACATGTTCCTCACCTCTATAAAGCCTTATACATATTTATACACCTACATGAAAGGTTTTATCAACCCCTAGCTTATTTTTTCATCATCTTTATGGCTCACCTAAAGGGTTTAATCATTATGGAGTGACCTCTATCTGAGATAGAATAGATGGAATATACCCTATTTCCCTAGACTGAATGATGTTATGATGGGTTTCCTTAGGTTTTAGATATTATATGTATAAATTTTAAAATCCTGGTTACCTTAATAGGTCTTCCAAACACCTCAAAATCTCATATAAACCTTTAGTACGATGACTGTGTAGACTTTATATATGTGTGTGGATTGTAGGTTATCCTTGGAACCTTTTAATATCATGTAACCATGATATGGGAGTACCTTGAGGTGTCTACCATCACTATGAATAATTTTAAAACATATATAACACTTAATACTTTGCCAACCTCTCTACTGCATACCTTATTCTTAACTGGTCTAGATTGTCGACTTTGTTTTCTTTCTTGAAAAAGATACCTATAGGTGTATACTACATGGTTAAACATTGAATATGATACCTAAATACCTTATTGGACTTCTCAAGGTCATTTTATATCCATTTTGATCTATTCACATCATTTTCATGATGTATCAACACCCATAACACCATACTCTAACTCATTGTCAACTACAGTCAGCTATAGTTGACTACTGGTGGGATAACAGGGGTCCTTTATGTATGTTTCAGCTTTCAAATTTTTTTATTAACCCCATAGGATTCATATGAGGTCTTAAGATCAAATAAAATGGTAATTTTTATGTTTATAGGCATAATTTCATCAAGTTCCACTTCATGGTTTTGTGAGTCACCTATAGTTAGGTTGTAGGTGTGTTTTTTCTTAGGTAAGGTACACCTGAAGTGGTAGTGTAGGTCAAGACCCTAATATACAAAATTATTTGATCCTATTTGGATCCTTAGAGTGTCTCCCAACTAATAAATACCACTTAACATGGAATAATTCTCTTATATTTCTATCTTAGGGTGTGAACCACCTAAGACGTTCAAAACTGTAGACATACTAAAGAAATGTAGTGAACAAATGCATGACTTTAAGGCCTTCTAGCATGAAACCCCATTGGCCAAATTACTTACTTTATTTTTAAAGTTTTAACCTTACATGAAGGATATAATATATATGCACTTGGATTCATCAAGACTCCTTAAAACACTATTATATGGCATCACCAAAAGTGCTTGGTCCTCTATTTTGGGGCTTTAGGGAAACTTATACTTGAATTCAAACTCTCTTCTCTTGAAGTGACTTCTCACTATACCTACCAATGTAATGACTCAATCATGACTATCATAGTATCTCCAACATCCTAATACCTCAATAATGGTATTAAAACATGTGACAACATCTCTAACCAAAATTTTTAGATCTTTGTGGGGCCACCTATAGGTGTGCATTCAGTTGTAGACTAGATAGTGAGTAGGAACATGAACAATGTGCATGATGAATGATCTCATAACTAGTATTATAATATTAATCAACTCTCAAATGGGTTTTTATCACCATTAATATATTGAAACAAGTTTTAATGCTCCCATCTTAATGTGATATGTTTCTTGAAGTCATCTATAGGTGCACATCAATGGACTGACTATGTATATATTTTACATTGACTACCACAATCCTTATTATGTCAATTGAGAGGGTTTGGTTTGATATATTATTATATAAAAATGTGTTTAAAACCTTTTATACTCTTCATACATCTCCATGAACATCCGTAGAGCTTCACACACCTTGACTACAGACATAAACTTGAAGGGAGTTGACTATGTGTTACATATGATTATGTTCTCTATCAATGGATGATCTTGAAAGACCTACATTGGAAATAAATTTATTTTTATAACATGAAAAACATTAATCACAATATATCACATTCACATTAAACCATTTTGAGAACCATGACCTTTGTATTTGATGATGGAAGATGCCTAGAACTATAATTGGTGGTATCAACCTATAATCTAAGATTTTTAGCTTACCAAGTCACTTATAAACATGAAAAAAATATGGAAGACATGATATGAGGGAGCATATATCCTATTTAATAAAATTAATCAACTGAGTTGTATGAACTAGTACAAATAGGAGCAAAACTTATAAGGTGTGGGAATTGCCAGGAAAAACTAGATAGTCAAATTATTAGGAATGGTTCATAAAGTATAGGTAACCATTCCTAAAAATCCAAACATAAAATTGAATCATAAAAAATTTAATATCCACCACCAAGATCATTTTACCTAGAATTCCTCCTATTGGTCATACCATCAAAAGACCTATTAACCAGTTTTACTTGCCTAGTGGAGTAATAGAGAAGAGAAATGGTTTTGGCCCATTTTTGGCATTTTAAAATTATTTAAAACATGGAACTATATTTAGGGGAACTGAAGGGTCACTTTATTATCTTATCCCATCTTCCACTCTCTCTCATAGGCTATAGAACCTTCAAAACTTCTTTTCACTTGTTTTATTGATTTTTAGTTAGAAACCTACAAGTTTTAGTTAGTCTTGACATTATTGACAAGGAATATGATATATTGGATAATGGAAGAGAGATTAAAATACTTGGACACATTTAGAAATGGTACCACCTTCATTTATGACCCTTATATGACCCCTAAGTGACATGGAATGACTTAGGAAATAAAATGACTATGACCAAGGTGATGACACATTAAAAGACATCAAATAACACCATGACACACCCTATAGGACCATAATAAATATTTATAAAAGTTTTTGAATATAGGGAGTTGACTTATTTTGACTTTTGGTCAAAATATTTAACATTTTCTAAGGTAAAATACACCTTATTCATAACATCTAAGAACTTATGATCATAATCGAAGACTGATTGTCCTAAATTCTACCTAATATCCTTTAGGTCTTGAATAGTCTGACTTGTATATTTATTTATTTTGAGTTTTATGATGAGCCACTCCTTAACCTATTATATATTTTCCTGAGTGATTTTTCTATATTATAGTAACTCAAGTGCTCTTGTGTTCATTGCCTATTAATTTGTACTTCTTTATATCCTCATCGGTAATACCCTTAGTCTGCCATCTCATCTCACATGTTAGTAAGTACTTCTTAGGATCTACCAACCCATCATATGTTTCCAAGTTTATAAATGCTCTTATATCACCCATATTATAAATTGGTGTGGAAGGGATTTGTTACACAACTATTATAGTGGGATGTTGTGTTCTATGTGCTTTTACTTATGTATTTCAAAGATTTACCTGCACACTAGGATAAATAATATATGCACTCTATTTTTCTATGTATACTACTTTTATTTGCTTGGTTTCAAAAAACCCTATAGCATTTAAAGCCTTACAAATTAAAGTTATTTCAATTTCATTACCCCAATGATGTACTTTTTCTAAAAATAAACCTTACCAACTACTGTCTTTTTATTCTTCTGGTTGAAAAATTATATTGGAATATAAAAAATTAGGTTGTGGGGACATGTGCTCTTCATTAAATGATTCTTTCCAATGACTTCTTATTCTAAGATTGAACCTACAATTTCTTTGTGACTTTATTTTACTTCTTTACTTAGTAATTCATGTCATTTTGATTATACATGTTCTTATATTTATGCACTACATATATCATTTAGCTGATATACTTCTACACTATTCTCACCTTAATCTTTGAACATCTCTTCTTCCTCTCGTTCTTCATACTTATTTCTTTATGTCATAATTTGTCTTTTTATTTCATCTCATCTTTCTTTATCCTTTAATCTTCATCTCTTTCTTTTCATTCATCATGTCTTCCTAATATTTCTTTATCTACCTTATTACTACTATCAAATCTACTCATACCTACCTTGGTATTTGTTTATCTACTCCATCTATTCTATTATAACAACTCATGTTCTAAATATAGACTCTTCTTTTGACTCTTATTCCCTCATGTATCCATTATGGATTCAGGTCCAATCCTTATCTACTCATCTAATCATCATTCATGATCAAGTCACACATACCGCCATATGCCCAAAGTGACTACTCCATATTGGCTAGAGTAGGCACTATTTCCTTGTCCAACACCAACATCTTCACAAATATAGGTAGTTGTTGTAAAAATTTCCCTTGAATTCCTATGATGAATAAGTCCTTCATAGATTTGAAATCTATGTATCCTTATAATTCAAACTTAATTATATATCCATCTACTATAGTATCAATCCAATGATCTATTACTCTCATCCAGTTAGTTTGCAATCTCTGTAACCAGTCTATATTTTCTTTAGTTCAGATTATAGTTTCTTTTATCCTTGGGTTAAAACAATAACATTCCAACCATGCTAACTAGTTAGCTAGTAATTTAGGTAATTTTCACTAGAAATTTTTGTAAATCTCTCCATAAATATGCTCTTGATTGATATCTCAATATCTCTCTTCCTTACTAACCATCTTATCATAATTCCCTCCAAAAGGAGTTTCCATGCTCACCACACCATTGCTAGGAGATGTTCTTGAAGCATCAAAACATACTAAGGATGAGGATATCCATAAGAGACTTCATGTGTGTAGGACAATTTATTACAAGAATACAATAAATTGGATGATAAAAACACAAAGTGCATTAATTATCTTGCATTATTGATGAATTAAGAACAACTAGTATTTAATAAATAGAAATAATGCATTTAGATTAATTAGATAGAAAGTAAGAAAAAATTACACATGAGAACACATGCAAGGAACATAATAAGAAATCACATAGGTAACCATGACTAGATAAATCTCTATTGATCTCTTCAAAAGTGAAACCTTCTTAAAAGTGAAAGTATATAGACATTTTTAGTATATGAATATTCATCTTCTTCTTGTACTTATGTAAAATTAGAGTCTATTCATATTCTATCCTATTAAAATTTGTGAAGATATGAAAAAATAAACTTATACAATGACAAAATAAGTGCATAATGCATGAATATTGAACAAATATATTGGACAAATTTACAATCTATGTTATTCTACCAACATCTTGCTTCCACCTCCCCTCCATATACCACTCTTATATCATTCCCTCCTCCCCTTCCACACTCTGCTTCTCTACTTATCATTCCCCAATCCTTTGTGTTATTTGAAAATATATGGAACACTAAAGATCAAGAGAAAAGAAAAGGTAGTTAAGATGAAGTATTAGTTCTAAAAGGTCACACCCCCTTTGATAGAGACTCCAAAATTGATTAGACCACTTACACAGACTTGAGACACATCAATATGGAATATTTATGGAGAGAGATAAATGCTTCCTTCAAAAATGATTGGATAGAGAGTATTTATGATAATGATATTCCACAAGATTTTTCCCTTCCAATTTATTTGTAATAAGTAGAACTCATAATGAATCTATAAATTCTCTATTATAAGGACATGAGATAATACTATAATCCATGGGAAGGAGTGGTATTGAGGCTTAGTTTAGAATATATTTAAGAATGATTAAGATTCCTAATCATGAAGTTCTAGTGGAAATCACTCTAGAAACATCTCAATAATTTCATGATAATCATAAGGATGATTTCCTTAGATCATTAAATAAACATTGGATTTCTAAGCCTAAACCTTTAATATCCAAGGTCCCTAATGTGATTTCTAGATAAGATTTAAATCTTGAAAATCAAGGACATCATTAATCTCCTCAATAGGGTGGTGGGTAACCTAGTGAAAAAATAATCTGAGTGGATGTTTCAGTATATCTAGATCATTCATTCCTATAAGTAGTTTATCAACTAGGTAGAATTGTTTAATGACTCAATTAAAAATTAGATGTGTGAGGTAATCACCACTCATAATTTTTATATGATGTCATATATTATCTATGTCATTTCATGAACAAAATTTTACAGTGTCTTATTTACATTGGGTTTGATGTTTTATTCTCAAATATATGAATATTATCCCTAGTTAACCCTAAGTCAAAATGATAAACATTTTTTTCATGTCAATGATGCTTTCCTTAAATTTATTATTCAAAAGTTTAAATAATAACCTTAAAATATGAGCTTCACCATTTATTCTTCAATAGAAGTTTCAAGATGGGGTGATTAGTGTATGCAAAAGAAAATTTAATTGATATATTAATCAGTCGTATATCAGAGAAGATAAATCCTACTTACACTCTTGATTGTTGATATATTAGATATTCAAGGTCATAAGCAAGATGTATCTTCTATAACTAACCAAGGGATCTCTTACCATAATAACATCACTAGATAGGGTTCCAAAGCCTCTTTTCAATCAACACTATGTAGTAACCCTAACTAGGTCCTATGTTTTCATATTCACTAAGTAAATGACAAGTAACATAAAAATATAATCTAATTCTCACCAAAGCTTGTGGCACAAAGTGGGTGTAATAAAAATTAAACATGCATAGGAGAATCCTAATTAAGCTATGTAAAGGTAAAACCCTTATGGATAGGAGAGAATTACACATGCAAATCTATCTACTCTTATAAAGGAAAAATAACCTTAGGAATACTTACCTTTAATGATGAACCCACCAAGCCTCAATCTTTCCCTTATCCAAGGTGATTTACGAGAGGTTTTTTTAGCATGTAAGGATAACAAGGATAAGTTAGCTCTAGTCTAAACAACTTCTCTATGCACCCAAAAGAATTATCCACAAGACAAGATCTATATCTCCAAATACAATACTAAAACCCTAAGTGATGTTCCTTAAGCATAATGGTAGATGAGTAGATGAATAATTATATTATTATTCTTATAATTGTATCCTCATAAATGGAAAAATGAGTGTGTATATATATCTCAATCAAACCCTAAACATTTTCAAAAGTTTAGCCAATAAGGTTGGACCTATTGACTTTGTATTGTTATTTTCTAAAAAAACCTTAGGTCTCAATCTAGGTCGACCAAGAGCTAACCTAGACCCTTAACATGTTTTATCAATTTCAATACAGGGTCAATGGGGCTGATAGTGTAACATAAACAATCTAAAAGGGTCTTAGGCTTAGGGATGGGCTAGGTAAAGTGGTGAAATCTTAGAGGAGTGTGCAAGAGAGAAGATAAGTATTATAAAAATACATGGGAGAAGGTTATGTAGATAGAAAGTGGTAATATAGGGGACAAAAATATTGTGAAGCATAAATGGCATTCCCACCATTTTTGGTGCACCCTTTAAGGCATGCACTCCAAGATATTGAGACTTGATAGGTTCTTAGAAGATAAAAAGCATCAATAATTGATAAAGTTTGAAAATATTTACATATTATCATCTCAAAGCTTATCACATGTCACATATGTGTCATAGGGCATGGTGCTGTAGACACTCAAAAAATACACATAATATTTTTATATGTTGAACTATCTTGACCCTCACCTAACCTCAAGTCCAGTTGACCACCTAGTTAACTAAACTTGTTTGCTAACTTGAACATATTAAACCCTTAACCTAATACCTTTAACTAAACCTTTTAATCCATCTCATTTTAACTTACATTCACCATTTTCCTCTAGCTCCTCAACCATCAACAATCAGCTTAACCATTGATGATTAGCCTGGCCATTGATGGTTAGGTCCTCAACCTACTTTAAAACTAGTTCTAGTTTTATATGAGATAAGCATGGAAAATTTTAAAAACTTCCTTTATGCGGTGCTAACAAGATTTAAATAATCTTAAACATAAAATTTATCCTCAATCCTAATTAGCAACTTCCTCCTACCTAATTAGTAACTTCATCCTATAGAAGGAGAGAAGTAGGAAGTGAAAATGATCCACAAATCTATATCTAAGCTATCTTGCATATAGGCATCCCACATTCCTTTAGTAAATAAGAAACAATAATGGAGACATGAAACTCTATCAAAATCACCTTCGAAGGCTAATGTACTATCACTCTAGCCAAATTACTCTAGACTTCCACCATCCACTATCAATTTACAAGTAACTTTGTACTTGTTCCCTTGGTTTTATTTCATTTCTAGCATCCTTTCACTATCTAGACCCATATGCATCTTATTTTCCATCCCTCAAATCCTTAATATGCCCCTCACTTTACCATCTACCCAATCTACAATTCCTTTTTAAACATTTCTAGAATTACACAAGCAACTACTAATAATTAAGCTAACCATCGATGATCACCTCAACCATTGATGGTCACCAAACCACTGATGGTTAGTTTAAAAATTGATGGTTCACCCAAATATTGATGGTTACTATGGAAAAAATAACAAGTTATTTTTAGTCCCCTTACCTTAATCAAACCCTATTTTTTGTGTCTTTGATTGTTCACTGAGCCTACTTAGATTTTTTGAACCTGACCCTAACTATCGTAGCATGAGTATTGACCCACTTTTGATATATTAGTCATTTTTTTAACAATAATTTTTAATTTGTTCTTATTGCATACATTTAATTTTATTTTCTTTTCATCTATATCAACTTAATTCTTATCAATAGTGGATTGACAGCTTCCTAGGAAGCATACGCTTCTTTGATTTAGCTCATGCTAGGCAGTCCACTCAACCATCCATATAACAACCCATTTTATAGTGTTTTTATTACCTATAGGTTATTCCTTCCAAGCCAAAGAGGAGTTCTCACCATCATCTAGATCATGTGTGCATTTTATCAAGTATTCTTTTACACACCCTATTACTAGTTTCATTACTTGTTTCCAAATTAAGAGATGAGTTGATATTAATCTAAAAAATTTTGGCATGCTCGGTGGGACTTAGAATCCATTTTATTCCTTTATTCTATGTTCATCCAATGAAAAATAAAATTTATTTTGGGCTTAAAATAAACCTTTTGCATATATTGATTGCTTGTTCAATTTAGTTCATCTAGTAACTTGAAAGTAAAGTAATTAATCATAACTTGTTGTTATCACAAACTTTTGCCAAACCACATAACTAATCAACATATCAAAATAAACTTGAGACAAGGCCCAAATAGGATTTTATCACTTATCATTAAACCTTACCCTTTCCCAACAATCCTACTTGGAGGTCATTACCAAGGGGAGAACCAACTCAACTCTCTAGTTGAGTATGAACTCTAAAATTTAGTATATCATGGCTAAGCACCTGATACCCTTACCATTGAAGTGTGTCAAGTGAGGGGGTAAGCCCTAATATCAAGCCACGTACTGAAGATCAATATACATTTCTATGTTTAGTACTTGATCTACAAATCAAATTTCCTCATCACACTTACTATGGCATAAGCCAAAAGTGATTTAAAAAGAATCCTAACTTGTTAAATGAATTTTAGTGTATGTTTGATTTCCGTGAGATATTTTCCTTTATCTTGATTTAAGTTGTGAGTTTCTTTATTTATTTTCTATTCCTCTCATGGTCTTTAATAGATAATAGCTAAGGAATCAAACCAACCAACAACCACCTTCTTCTCCTACCTCTATGGAGTATAATTTTGATGTTGAGGGTTCACCTAATTTTTCTAATCTAGATTTCACTGCATTCCTTGATAACAACCCCATGGCTCTTCAACACTACTTAAACACCTTATCTAACCATACCCCTTTTGCTTTGATTCCTCTTATGGATCCTCCTTATGGTATGCCTTCCTATCTTTTGGTTGGTTCCATCTCAACCCAACCCATGATCACCCAAGCCTCTTCTTCTTCCAATATCCCACCTATTACCACTCCCCAAACTCCATTAAACATTGGATCAACTTTACCTCTTGTTACTTATACTCCTTCTACCATGGGGGTATCTTCCACTCCTATTTCTACCACTCCCCTTAGTATAACCAACCTACAAATTTCTACCCCACTTCAGAGTTTAGTACTTTCCATACCTCAAACACTTCCACCTATTAGCACTAGATTTACCACCCACCAATAAACAACTAGCACTTTTATACCTCCAACCCAATCTACATCTATACTATAACAATCCACCTAGTTATACTTAGAAAAAGTAGTAATTTATTTTTCAAAACTAAATATTGAACATTCATTCAACCAAGTTGATAGAATACTTTAGTCTATCATATAATTAACAAATTTAAGTAATAGTAGTTTCAACATTTCAATACTACAAGAAATAGAATTAAAATGTATGGTATATAAATTTTACTATCACACTAGGGACATTAGCACAATCCAAAATCCCATACTAAGTACTAGTACAAATTCAACTAGTCACCCATAATTTTATGAAATAAAGTCTACCCTAACTTATCCTAAGGATCTAGAGCCGATGCCCACACCATAACTTGGGTAGGCTACATATTCGCTCCTCAAAATTAGTGTATAATGTAGTTCTCCTTTCAATTGTGATGGTCTCTTCCATGAGAAGTTGCCATTGAAGGAATTGGCACTCTAAGCCAAATAGGGAACAAACTACTCATGACACAAATGAAATTTTGAAGCTCTGGTCTAATCCCATAGCTAAGTGACACACTCTAGCATAACATCTTACTAATCCAGGATTGTGTGATTACCTAAGAACTATCACATATAAACCTAAATATAAGCAATGATAAAGGAATCCACATTCCTAGTTCCAAATAAAAACACATGCTAGACACAGCTAAGTATATAAAACAAATCAAGATATATAGTACATAGCATTCAAACCTATCATTCATTTATACTCCAAAAATTATACTCATGCATACATGTTTTCCTACTAACTAATATGAATATATTTCTCAAGTAACAACCAACAAAATTGTTAAAACAATCAATTTAAGTCAAATTCTAACATATAGCTATAGTATGTGCCACATGAGTATATACTTCTAAGCTAAAGTATCTTATGATATCTCATACTATCATAGTTCATGATCACTCTACTCAAACATTAATAACCATAAATTATTTATTTATTTAGGTATGGGTTAAGATTTAATGAATATAGTATGTACCATTTGGGTACTTTCTATACTATAAAACTTTATGACATCTCAAATTGTCATAGGCCTTTGTGTTTGAGTATCTAAATCAACACCAACAACAATCTTACACCCAACCATAATAATAAGGCAAATTAAAATTATACTATTTGAGTATACCTTCAATAATAATTCAAAGAGAACCTAATGTCTAGGTACACCTCACAATGCACTATGTTACTATAGAATTGTTTAATCACTTGCATAGTTAACTTTCTCCAAGAATATATCATGTATAAGTTTTCATCTTTACAAGATGTGACAAACTTGATCCTACCGATAAGTTTGCATAACATTACTGTGATACAAAAAGTCTATTTGCTATCACTAGAACTCATAGAAGATGTCATACTAAAGAATACCTATCAAGGTTAGTTTCATATGCCTGTGCTCACTCCCTGAGCTACCATATTTATCTATGATGTCACCTACATACACAAAATTAGGGCTAGATATAGTTCTACCAAACTACTAAAGGTATACGCAATTAATAGAAAATTTCATACATAAGTAAAAAGAACTATGTTTCTTAACTATAGTGATAATACTCAGTAGGCCTCCAAACAATATAATTTGCATTAAAATCCACATAATCTAAGACATCAAAGATGTAAATTATCACATAACATATCTACATATAGATAGTTGTACACAAATAAATAATTATACATAGGAAAACTTATCATGATCTCTAGCAGATAAGTAGGTTTATCTCAGTCACAAAATGTATAAATTCCCATGTCTAAATGCACATTAGATATACAAGTAATTAGTAACTACATAATGACATAGTTATGGCTAGTATCACAATATAGCAATGATTTTTCATGTAAAATAATATTAAATTTACATATTTCATATGCATTCAGCCTTATATAAAATATACATATAATTAACTCTCTGGAGCTCAAGTTGTACCAAATCATGTATCTCTGATAACCTCAAGTGTTGTCTCCAAGAATGTACTATAGTGGGGGAGGGAGAGTATTATCTGAGCTCTTTACCACTCCAACCATGCACCAACAATCTCCTGCACAATCCCCTATTAGGGGATGGCCCTCCCTTCATGGATAGCTAGATAGAATGGTAAAGGAATCCAAAATGAGACATGAGAGTACCCTTGTGTTGTAAGATTATACTACATGACAGGTATCATAAAGAAAAATATTTTTCTATTATTATATCACATAAAATGAAAATCATACATAAGAACTGACAATGTTAATCTAAAATTACTTTGGCCAAAGTTTTTAAATAACATATGATCATCCAAATTAATCAGATTCATAACACATCACTTGATCAAGTTATCCATACCCATCATTGGTGATGTTAACCAAGATCAAGAGATCATCTCACTGCTTAGATAGTATCATCAATGTGGGATCCATAATAGACATAACAAATAAATAATCTAAACCATAAGCTCACCATCTGAGTAAACCAATCTAAGGATCATGATCACATACATGCAATATATGATATAATTAAGCATAGATTGGCAAAACCGTGCCAACAAAACATGACAATAAAAGTCTATATTAACTTAATTATAATAGATAATTCTTAAGCATGATTCAATTATTTTTACAAAAGAAGTACATTTAAAAAAACAAGGATTTATCAAACATTTTATAGAATGGTTAAGTTTGGCTTCCCCTAAAACTAACAAAATTAATGAAAGGCTCTAATCATCCATATTTCATATTTTTAAACCAACACAAAATATGTATTTCCACAATTCAATCATTTTTAAACATATTCTATTGATTTATTCATAAGACTTTTAATATATTTCATTTCATATAAAAACCCCAAATATTTAGAAATGAGATAAAATCACCTAGCCCTAGATAATTTAATCATAGAGTTTTAAAACAATACTAACAATCAAATTGTATGTTCCAGGGTAATTGATTTATATTTATTTTAACAAATTTCATTCTATGATATTTTTTAAATAAGAAAGCTTCTTATAAACACACAGGGAGATTTCGATTAATGAACTTATTAATCCATTATATAATTTTGACTTTATATATTTATACATTAATAATAATCTAAGTTAAAATCATTTATATAACTTTTTAATTATAAATTATAATCTAATAATAAAATAGAATTTTAACTAGATGTATATATAATTTATAATAATAAATAAAAATAAAATTATAATACAACTAAATTTGGGTTTACCACTAACCTTCCCATCAATACATCAATAAACGTATAATCAAATATGCACTAGCCAATGAAAATGTGATGAAATTAAAGAAAATTTACTTTCATGATATAATTACAAAGCATAGGAAACAAATGTGATGTGACTCTAACACCATAAGGAAACTCAACCACAACACATATACAATATATATGCCATATCCAAACAAGGATATAAAAGCATATTTGTAGTCCACTAAAAAGCATAGGGGATGCTCTGATTCCCTTAAAATACTAGACTAAAATAGAATGAGATTCTATTTGAATTAAAATAGTTGAGATAGAACAATGGTGGTGTTGTTATGCTCAAGGGTTTAGGTAAAAAAGAGAGGTGATGTTGATCTTGGGCTGAATTAAAGGAAAGAAAAGAACATAACTTGATATAGTTTCAACATTTATTTTTCTTGGATGTTAAGGTTACTTCCAGAAGTTTGAACCCTAGATGTGGTGTTAGCAAGAATTTTTTGACGGAAATGAAGATGGAAATATCAATGGGTAAGTTAAGGAAATGATAAAAGAAAGGGTATGGATCAATTAAAATAGTTTTAATAAAATTCTATTCCTGAAACTTTCTAAATATGAAAAAAAAATTAGTTTCTAAGGAGAGACTACCAAAATATATTTCCCCATAAGTTTCTACAAGGTTTACTCGTATATTTCATAGAGTTTCCCTAATTTTAATATAATCTATAGTCTAAAATTCTTTTAATACAAAATACACCATTAAAATAAGTACATTACCCACCTGGTATGCTTTTCACTTCGTTGCATATAAAATTTACCCTTCTTGCTTCCCAAGCCTTCTTTCCCCTTTCAACTTCCACTTTCCTTTCTCAAATGTCATTCATGTTTTTATATCCTTCTCTTTCCATTTCCTTAATATTTTTTACTCTCATTTTACATTATGTGCATGCCACTTGAAACTAAAGTTGTAGGCTTTGTACCAAATAGTTAACTGGGAGTCCCATAAGTAATAACTAGATAAATTTCCAATTTATCTCCCTAGATTTCCCAAGTTATTATTAAGGTAACTTAGCTTCACCTTTCCAAGTAAAGTCATCGAAAGATTTCATGCATTAATAATTAATAGTCAACTCTACTTGACTAATACCAGATAAGTCTTTTAAAGTATAGGTTCATCCTAATGTTTAATTAGGATTTATACACATATATAATTAGCATGATTAATATGTAGAATACCATAAAACAATAATTATATAATATAATAATTAAAAAATTTAAGATTATAATAAATCATTATTTAAAAAAAAATTAAATATAGAATTTATACTATTTTTATTGATTTACTCATAAAATCAAATATCTAGTTTCTTGATTTTCATATCAAGACTAAATATTCACACAAATGTACACACATGTACCACATCCAATGTGTCACAATGAAATGTATGCCAAAGGGACAATATTTCATCAAACTAAAACTTGGCAAAGGAAAATGGGTTGTAACATCCTCTCCCTAGAACTAATCATCACTCTAATGACGTAAATGTTTCAAATGACATCAAAATTTATTAGCATATAAATAGAGTATCTATTATCATAACATGTAGATAACTATAAAATTTTACCCTAAAAAACTCATCTTAATGCACTCATTTAATATTATTTATGGATTTTTGGTTCCACAAAACCCTACTCGATGACATTTTCTATAATGCAATTAAGTTTTGTGAATGTCACGTATGTTAATGATTAACATGACCACCCTAGGGTTCAACAACTTGGAAAAATTCTTACCAACTTTCCAAATACACATGAGATCATCAAAGCAACTGACCAAGAAGAGTCCCACAAAAAAATTTAGTCCCTCCACAAATTTCTCCAACCTAGAGAATGTACTTCTCAAACCAAAGAAAAGTATTAAGGGCGCCTGGAAAAATGATGTGTATATGTTAATACTATCACTATTATGTATAGCCTTAGATAATTATAACATGTCAATACTATCCTAACTCAATCAGAGCTCAAGACAATTATGACGATGAATAAAAATTGGTAAAAATATATACAAATCATGGATTAATCATCCATGTGGAAGACCTATCAAATATACATGCGTATGGCCATACCACTGAATTTGACAAGTTTTGTCTATCAAATCCTAGATTTGACAAGTCCATCTATTAAATCCAACTCAGTACTAAAAATCTAAGTCAATGTGAGGTTAAATAAGATACCATCCTACTGCTTAGAACTCATATTCCCAATTCATCACTCTTCCCTCGAATTTTTATGACTTGATGGTATCCAAATAAAAATGTGCATAAGGCTTAAAGAAACACAAATTTATAATAATAGATCATAAAAATAAATACTATATTCTATAATTTTTCCATATATACTAATATACATATAAGAAAATCATATAATCATCTTGAGATTGTATTAAGTTGCAACTAGCTAAACATAACTAGTATCATAATTTTACAATTTAACCTATTATATTTATAATCTCAAAATTAACATAACATACTTAGGTGAAGGATTATATATCCCTTCAAGTTTATAAGTGAGACCATATCTCTTGCTTACACGACTAGCACACAAGTTTAAAAGTTTGTCTCAACCTTTACCAAGATGTTTTGTGCATCTAATACCTTTCTTGTTCCCAGCAAAAAGGTACACATACTACTCTTCAAAGCATGTTTTTAAAAAGATAAAAATATTAGTCTAAAAAAGGTAGATAATAACATATTAAATATAATCAACTATAGTTAATATAAATCCATTGTTAGCCACTCCTCGTAGTCAAGTTTACATTTTTGATAAAATAGTAACTTTATTAAGTTACAAGTAGAAAATAGAGAGATAACATCTCAAAAAAAAGCTTCCTACATATCCTCATCCTAATAGATCATAAAAAGAAATACTATATTCCATAATTTTTCCATAAATACTGATATACATATAAGAAAATCATACAATCATCCTGAGATTGTATTAAGTTGCAACTAGCTAAACATAACTAGTATCATAATTCTGCAACTTAACCTATTATATATATAATCTCACAATTAACATAACATACTTAGGTGAAGGATTATATATCCCTTCAAGTTTATAAGTGAGACCATATCTCTTGCTTACACGACTAGCACACAAGTTTAAAAGTTTGTCTCAACCCTTACCAAGATGTTCTGTGCATCTAATACCTTTCTTGTTCCCAGCAAAAAGGTACACATACTACTCTTCAAAGCATGTTTTTAAAAAGATAAAAATATTAGTCTAAAAAAGGTAGATAATAACATATTAAATATAATCAACTATAGTTAATATAAATCCATTGTTAGCCACTCCTCATGGTCAAGTTTACATTTTTGATAAAATAGTAACTTTATTAAGTTACAAGTAGAAAATAGAGAGATAACATCTCAAAAAAAAATCTTCCTACATATCCTCATATGGTAAAATATAACACCACAATCCATGTTACTTACCAAATTACAAGAGGAGAATCATAACCTACTTAATCAAATGGAAAGAAAATATTAACCACAAGGATGCACCAATCTATCCAATCCTAAAACTTTTCTCAATAAGAAGTAGGAAACACTATCCCATAAAATTAAGGTAAATGAGATCAAACAATATTTTAGAAACAAGTTTCCACTTAAGAAAACACTAAATCAACATCTTGAAAGTATGAACCTTTTCAATAGCTTAAAATATTGTGTGATTAGAATGAGCATAACAACTCATCTCTAGGCTTATGAAGAGAGATGATACTTATTCTCAAGTATATATAAACAAAAATAAAATAATGATGCTAATATACAAACTCCTAACACAAAGGAATTTATAATCAAATCATTTGCAATCAACTAAGGAAATTCCCATTCCTAGTTTTTATGTAAACAAGACACAAAATGAAAGCATATATATATATATATATATATATTGAAATGATAAAGACTCCATGCATGCCAAACATAAATGCAAATGGTGAAGGTGATTTGATTACCAAGAAATATGTAATCATACCCGATGTGTTTAATCAAAAGATCAAAAATATGGTAGGAAATTCTTGTTCACATCTCAAAAACTAAGATATGTATTCTCCTACCATACACCTTATAAATCCATCACCAATGAGAAACTCGATAAAACCACCCTTTAATAAATCTAAGGGGTTAAAAATTCTCTTAGGGTACCTGCTCAATGTATAACACATACTTTTCCAAATTCTCTTTTCTAAAAAATAGAAGATACAAAAACATTAATGGACACACTAGGTCCTAGCATTCGAGCCTAAGCTCTAATACCACATGTAACAACCCACTTAGTTGTACTTAGAAAAAAATATTTTTTTTCAACTAAATATTAAACATTCATTCAACCAAGTTTCTAGCATACTTTAGTCTATCATATAATCAACAACTTCAAGTAGTAATAATTTCAACATTCCAATATTGCAAGCAATAGAATTAAAATGTAGGGTATAGAAAGTTTACTATCACACTAGGGACATTAGCACAATCTAAAATCCCATACTAAGTACTAGTACCAATTAACCTAGTCACACAAATTTTTATGCAATCAATTCTACCATAACCTAGCCTAAGGATCTAGATCCAATGCCCCCACCACAACTTGGGTAGCCTACATATCCACTCCTCAGAATTAGGGTCCGATATAGTTCTCCTTTCAATTTTGATGGTCTCCTCCATGAGAAGTCACCACTAAAGGGATTATAAGTCTAAGCCAAATATGAAACAAACTATTCATGACATATATGAGCTTCTAAAGCTCTGGTCTAATCCTATAGCTAAGTGACACATTCTAGCATAACATCTTGCTAATCCAGGCTTGTGTGCTTACCCAAGCACTCTCACATATAAACCTATATATAAGTAATGATAAAATAATCCACATTCCTAGTTCTAAATAAAAACACATGATAGACACAACTAAGTATATAAAACAAAGTGAGACATATAGTATATAACAGTTAAACCTATCATTCATTTATACTTTTAAAATTATACTCATGCAAACATGTTGTCTTGTTAACTGCTATGAATATATTGCTCAAGTAAAAACTAACAAAATCGTTAAAATAATCAATTTATGTGAGATTCCAACCTAAAACTATAGTATGTACCACTTGATTATATATATCTAAGTTAAAGTATCCTATGATATCCTATACTATCATAGTTCATGATCACTCTACCCAAACATTAATAACCATAACTTATATATTTATTTATGGGTTAAGATGTAATGAATATATTATGTACCATCTAGGTACTTTCCATACTGTAAAACTCTATGACATCCCACACTATCATAGGTCTTTGTGTTTGAGTATCCAACTCAACACCAACAACAATCTTACACCCAACCATAATAATAAGGCAAATCAGAATTATACTATCCGAGTATACCTTCAATAAAAATCTAAAGATAACCTAATCTCTAGGTACACCTCATGATGCACTATGATATTCTAGATATATCTAATCTATTGCATAGTTAACTTTCTCTAAAAATATACCATATACAAGTTTTCATCCTTATAAGATGTGACAAACTTGATCTTGCTGATAAGTTTGCATAACAGTATTGTGCTACAAAAAAACTATTTTTTATTACTAACATTTATAGTAGATACCATATTAAGGAATACCTATCAATTTTAGTTTCATATGCCCACGCTCACTCTTCAAGCTGCTATACTTATCTGTGATGTCACCTACATACATAAAATTAGTGCTAGATATAGTTCTACCAAACTACTAAAGGTATACATAATTAATGGAAAATTGCATACATAAGTAAAGATAACCATGTTCCTTAACTATAGTGAAAAGACTCAACAAGCCTCCAGACAATATAACTTGCATTAAAACTCACATAAGTTAGTACATCAAATATGTAAATTATCACATAACATATATACATATAGATAGTTATACACAAATAAATAATTGTACATAGGAAAACTTCTCATAGTCTCTAGCATATAAGTAGGTTTGTTTCAATCACAAAATGTATAAATTGCCATGTATAAATTCACATTAGACATAAAATTATTTTGTAACTACATAATGCCATAGTTATGGATGGTCTCACAATACATCAATGATTGTTCATGTAAAATAATATTACATTTACAAATTTTATAGGAATTTAGCCTTATATATAATATAAAAATAATTAAATTTTTGGAGCTCAAATTACACCAATTCACGTATCTTTGATAACCTCAAGTGTTGTCTCCAAGAATATACTATAGTGGAGGAGAGTATCATCTGAGCTCTTTATCACTCTAATCATGAACCAATAATCCCCACATAATCCCCTATCAGAGAATAACCCTCCCTTCATGGATAGGTAGATAGAACAATGTTGGAATCTCAAATGAGGCATGCTAATACCCCCATGTGCTATAATATTCTACTACATGATGTGTATCATAAATAAAAATAAATTTCTATTATGATATCGCACAACATGAAAATCAGACATAAGAATTGGCAATGTTAATCTAGCATTACTTTGGCCAAAGTTTTTAAATAACATATGATCATCTAGATCAGTCAGATTTATAACACATCACTTAATCAGGTAATCCATACCCATCATTAGTGATGTTAACTAGGCTCGAGAGATCATCTCATTGCTTGGGTAGTATCATCAATGTGGGACCCATAATATACATATTAGATAAATAATTCAAACCATAATCTCACTATTTGGGTAAACTAATCTAAGGATCATGATCACATGTATGCAATATTTGATATAATTAAGCATACATTGGCAAAACTGTGCCAACCAAATATGACAACAAAAGTCTATATTGACTTAATTATAATAGATAATTCTTAAGCATAATTAAATTATTTATACAAAGGAAATATATTTAAGAAAACAAAGATTTATCAAACATTTTCTAGAATGGTTAAGTTTGGCTTCCCCTAAAACCAACAAAATTAATGAAAGACTCTAATCATCCATTTTTCATAATTTTAAACTAACAAAATATATGTATCACCACAATCCAACATTTTTGAACATATTCTATTGATTTCTTCATAAGCCTTTTAATATATTTTATTTCATATAAAAACCCCAAATATTAAGAAATGAGATGAAATCTTCTACCCCTAGATAATTTAATCACAAAGTTTAAAAACAATACTGACAATCAAATTGTATGTTCCAGGAAAATTGATTAATATTTATTTTAACAAATTTCATTCTATGATATGTTTTAAATAAGAAAGCTTCTTATAAACACATAGGGAGATTTCAATTAATGAACTTACTAATCCATTATATAATTTTGACTATATATATATTTATACATTAATAGTAATCTAAGTTAAAATCATTTATATAACTTTTTAGTTATAAATTATACTTTTATAATAAAATAGAATTTTAACCAGGTGTATGTATTATTTATAATAATAAATAAAAATAAAATTATAAACCAATTAAATGTGGGTTTCCCACTACCCTTTCTGTCAATATATCAATAATGTATAATCAAATATGCATTGGCCAATGAGAATGTGATGGAATTGAAGAAAAGTCACTTTCATGATATAATTGCAAAGTGTAGGAAACAAATGTGAAGCTACTCAAACACCATAAGGAAACTTGACCACAAAACATATACAATATATGTATGCCATGTCCAAATAGGGATATAAAAGCATATTTGTAGTCCACTAAAAAGAACAAGGGACACCCTGATTCCCTTAATATCCTAGACTAATATGGAATGTGGTTCCATTTGAATTAAAATAGTTGAGATAGAATAATGGTGGTGGCACTATGCTCAAGGGTTGAGGTATAGAAGAGAGAGGTGATGTTGATCTTGAGCTAAATTAAAGAAAAGAAATGAACATAACTTGATATCATTTGAACATTTATTTTTCTTGGACGCTAAGGTTACTTCTAGAGGTTTGAACCCTAGACATGGTGTTAGCAAGCATTGTGTGAGGGAAATGAAGATGGAAATATCAATGCCTGAGTAAAATAAATGATAAAATAAAGGGAATGGATAAATTAAAATAGTTTTAATAAAATTATGTTCCTGAAACTTTCTAAATATGAAAAGAATTCTAGTTTCTAAGGAGAGACTACAAAATATATTTCCCCATAAGTTTCTACAATTTTTACTCACATATATCATAGTGTTTCCCTAATTTTCATATACTCTATAATCCAAAATTCTTTCATTACAAAATACACTATTAAAATAACTACAGTACCCACCTGGTATGCTTTTCACTTTATTGCAGATAAAATTTCTCCTTCTTTCTTCCCAAGCCTTCTTTTCCCTTTGAACTTCTTATTTCCTTTCTTGAATATCATCCGTGTTTTCAAATACTTCTCTTTCCCTTTCCTTAATACCATTTATTCTCATTTTCCATTATTTGCATGCCACTTGAAACCAAATTTATAGGCTTTGTTCCAAATAGTTTATTGAGTGTCCCACAAGTAATTATTAGATAAATTTCCAATTTATCTCCCTTGATTTTCTAAGTTAGTTTTAAGGTAACTCAACTTCACTGTTACAAGTAAATTCATCAAAATATTTCATACATTGCTAATTAATAATCAAATCTACATGACTAATACTAGATAAGTCTTTTAAAGTATAGGTTCATCCTAATATTTAATTGGGATTTATACACATTTAACTAGCATAATTAATATGTTGAATACCATAAATCAATAATTGTCTAATACAATAATTAAATAATTTAAGATTATAATAAATCATTTTTTTATGAAAAATTAAATATAGCATTTATACTATTTTATTAATTTACTCATAATTTCAAATATCTAGTTTCTTGATTTGCATATGAAGACTAAATCTTCACACAAATGTATGCACATGTACCACAACCAATGTGTCACAATGACATGTATTCCAAAGGAAAAATAGTTCATTGGACAAAAACCTAGAAGAAGAAAGTGGGATGCAACACATACCACCATCCACCAACCCAAACATACCTCTAAACCAACTCATATCATCCTCCCAAAAAGTACCCATGACATCTTACCCATATGTTTCTAACCCACAAGGATATAGAGCACCTTCCACCCAATCATTTGTGCCAATCAACCCTTATGTGTCACCATCCCAACCTCCTTTGACTACTTACCAATATGTGTCTTATTTAACACCCTATATCACTTATCCATACATTAATGCCACCCAACCTCAACAAAACTTACCCCCTAATTATAAAGCTTTCCAAACTCAAATAGATCTGGTCAAGAAGTTAATGGACAAAATGACCAACATAGAATTATCTATTTTTGGTTCTCATAACCTTTTATCCTATGATCAAATCTATAATGAACTCATTCATCCATCCATTCCTATCCATTCTTGTCCCCCTCAATGGGAGTTACCCAAGTTTTCTAAATTTCAAGGTAAGGAAGACCCCCAATAACATTTAAGAGCATTTCATCATTCTTGTTATTTGATTGCATATGATGATGCTCTCCTCCTTCGTACCTTCCCAATGTCTTTATCAGGACCAGCCCTTGATTGGTATAGTGATCTCACCAAGAACTCCATATTTTCCTCCTCCCAACTTGCCCAAATCTTTTTAGATCACTTATCAGTAAATAAATGTAAAAATGTTTCTATTATTAACCTCTACTCCATTAGGCAATTTGATGATGAATCAATTAATGATTTCATAGCTAGATGGAGAGGTCTCATCAACCAACTTTATTTCTCCTTACCCCAACTTGAGTTGATTGAGATCTTATCTCAGAGATGTGCCAAACATATTTTCCCCACTCTTCAAGTTCAAACTTTTAGAACTTTTGATGAGGTATTCACCATGACATGAAAATTTGAAAATTGAGCCATCGATGAAGGGAAATTAAAATTATGGAACAAGAATTCTATCTTTAAACCCAATGATATTCCCTCTACAAAAACCACTAACCAACCCAACCATCCTCATACCAAAACAAAATCATTTTCAAACTTAGTGTTCCTAAAAATTGCTCCACCACTAACTATCAACCAACCCCATCAAAGTAATTCTTCCTACCCTCCCTACGAACAAAACTGAAATGAAAACCAAACTCCTTCAAAATAATATACCCCCATAAGGGAGTCTTATGCTTCAATTTTGGAACAAATTTCTCAAATCTAACCTCATCCAACTTCCACCTATTAAACCACCCCAACAATTTGATGATTGTCACCCCATTCCTAATTGGAACAAAGAGAATGACCATTGTGCCTTTCATCAGGTTATAGGGCATGGCATTAACAAGTGAAATACCTTCAAAAGTCTTATCCAAAGCTTAATTGATAGTAGATAGCTTGCATTTGATAATCCTAATGCACCTCCTAATCACTCCCTTGACATATTTCACAAACCTTTTCCCAATCATTCTCTTTCTACCCTCACCATGACAATAAACCAAAATCCTCTCACTCTCATGAGGCACGCATGATAAATGTTATTCTTAAAGAGCCCATTGTTGAGGAGAATATTACCTCAACCACTTCTTCATCCATTTCACTTATAAAAGTGGTGAACTCACAATTTATTCCTTCAGATACCCAAATGAATGAATCAACCACCCCTCTTTCTTCATTTGATGACACCTTAGGTTTATCTACCTCTTCTTTGATAGAAATACCAAAGGATACAACCTTTTATTTAACCATTTATTCTTCTTCCACTCTGCCAATTGAAGTGGTAGAACTACCTTCCATTCCTTTGGACACCTAAATAAAGGAAGAAACCATGTCCATACCTTCATGGGAGGATACCACATCTACCTCCCCCATCATAGAACCATCCATTTTTTCTTTGGAAACCATCCCATAAGATAAGGTTACCTCATCTACTAAGTCACCAATATTGGAAACTCTCATTGAGAGCAAGAAGGAAGGAACCATTCCCTATTCTCCACCTAAGCGCTTAATTTTTGAAACCAATGACCAAGGAACCAAACCCATCTATAAGCCCTTTTGTAGGCTATTCTAAAGTCTAGAGTTCAATTTTCAACCTAACTTTGATAGATCCACCTTTTGGCATCATCTTGGGCTCCCTTACTAGAACAAATCTAAATCCTTAACCTCACTTGAATCCATACTTAAACCCATTATCACCTCTTCATCCAACACCTCTTCCTCCAAAACCATAGGTGAAACATCCCAACAACCTCCATCTAACATTGCCAAATCTACTTATGTCTCTCTCACCAAACCTATCAAGAGTCTAGGAATTCTTCCCACACCTAGTTGAGCTCATCCCTCTTTGAAGTTGGATTAAACTCCATCTAGTCCACCAAAGAAATGCCCAACCAAACTAATTAAGGAGTATTTTCACAAACCTCAACCTTTAACTATACCCATACCACCTCCTTCCCACTTTCCTTCCATCTTAGGACCGCATCCTTATACCATCCCAACTACCTATTCTTCCTCTAGTAAACCATCCCCCTTTTCTCTACCTATGCCTACACCCATCAAACCATCTAGTTTTCCATCATTTTTAACTAACCTATTTACTTATAATTTCCCACCTATATCCAATCCTTCATTATCTAAATCTTCCACTTTGAAATCATTTACCCCAAAATAAACCATGATTAAGCAAGGCCAATCCTAGCCACCAACTAAAACAATTCTTTAACCTATAAATTCTAAGGTGAAAACTAATTCTAAGAAGGTTCTCATCCCTAAAACTATAAACCCATCACCTCCAACACCTTTGAATGAATCTTATTCAACCATCCTATAAGGGTTGTATAAAACTTCTTCCATTAGCTCACCACTTATCAAACCATTCTACCATTCCAACACCAAACCCTCCTAGTTCAATGATAACTTGATCTATGCATACCATAGGGCACTGATACATGACACAGAGAACTACAAAGCTCTCCAAGCACCTATTCATATCCTATATGACGAGTATGATGTGACATTAGATGACCCTCTCTTGCCCCCATTACCAATCCAACCACCAACTCAACCTATCTAACATTTACCTACTCCACCACTCTCACCCAAAAGTGAGGAGGAGGAACCAAATTAACAATCAAACCCAAAAAATCCCCCCATCCAAACTACTCATATGGTTACTTGATCTCAGGCCCAACAGAAGGATAAGGGAAAAGTCAAAGTGTCCATTCCATGTACATATCCTTCAAACCCTCAACCCTCCACCCTCCACCCAGACACCTTTACCCTCACCTTTACAACCACCAAAACTTAAAGTGTCCATTTTAAGACCCTCTCCCTCCAACCTTTCTAAATCCATCTAGTATATCATCTTAAAACAACTTCACTAGACATTGGTGAAAATGAACCTTTATGACTTAATCAACACCCTACCCCACCATCATGAGACACTGATAGAGGCTCTATAATCTATAGAGGTCAAACCAGATGGCCCTCAAACTCTTTCACCCTTTATTGGAGCCCTCCAACATTCTACCTTCATCACCTTTTAAGATTCTAAAATACCTCTTATTCATCTTAAGGATATTGATCCTCCCCTCTTTATTATCGCATACATCAATCAAACCTGCATCAAAAGGGTAATTATTGATGAAGGAACTAGCATCAAAATTATTTCCTCCCATGCCTATGACCAAAAATATCTATCCAAGAACATCATGTCAAAAATTACAATGATCCTTCACTCCTTCAATGATACCATGGCCACTACCTTGGGTATAATTGTCTTTGATATCCTCTTGGGAGCTCATACCCTCCCTAAACTATTTTACATTATAGAGGGTGAGTTCCAATACATTGTGTTACTAAGATGCCCTTGGATTCATGCCATGAATTGTGTCCCTTTTACCTTACATCAATATGTCAAATTTGAGCAAAAAGGTCAAGTTTTTACCATCAAAGATAACCCTAGTCCTTTTACCTCTTTAATATGACATATCAACCTAATAATGTTATTATTCCCCCTACATACACCTCACCATCAACTATTAACAACACTACCTCACCACTAACCAAAACTAGAAACATTCCTACCCATACCATTGATGAAGCTTTAACTAGCTCATCCATCCCTTCATCATAGATCCCCGTAGAGGACCCCTTCAAACCCATGTTCCAACATCTCTCACTTAGGGAATATTGATTTTTAGCTTTCAATGATTTCCCTTATAAGAGTGTGGTAACCTCAAAAATGACCCTTTTTATGATCCCAACATCATAACCATCATCCCTTTTTATCTCTCCAACCATAAAACAAATTTCATCTATAGGGGACTTGACTAACCCCTTCCTACTTCTACCACCACCTCATCTATCTGACTATTCACCTCTAATTTCTATTATCTCAACAAACAAACCTTTACCAAAGCTTACCTTTATAGGAGTGTTTGGAAGGTATTTAGTCTCAACATTTATGAATAGGGACCTCATGAGTTACCAATAATCAAAACCCAAAAACCTCATGAGTTATTTGGCCTTGGGTTCATACTACTAAAAGAACCCATGTCACCAAAACTGATCAACACCATCGATAAGGATGTTCCATCCTTACCAACCCTATCTCCCTCAAATTTTGAAGACTTTGATATCATACCACATAACCTTTTTTTATCAATATTTCTAGTTTGGTCCCACTGACCTATCAAAAGAATGGTCAAACTAAAACCCTTTCTCTCATCCATCCTAAAATGATAGAGAAAGATTCCCCTATCATCAGCACCATCCAACGTTATGATGATGATTCCATTATCACCTACCTTGGTGTGAGGAATTCTTTTATCCATAAATCCATTCCTTTTGAGAACCAAACCATGTTGAATAATCTACCATTGATTTCAACTTGGGTACTCATGATAACCCTTACATTGTCAATATCGGACAATCCTTGAATTCCATATAACATTAAGATTACCCTTATTTCATTCATGACCATAGTATAGAATTTTCTTGGTCCTATCAATATATGCCTATAATTGACCCCTCTATCACCCACCATAACATTGTCACCCATATTGAGGTTAAGATAGTTCAGAAAAAACTTTATAGGATGCATCCTCACATAACCCTTCTTGTCAAAGAAGAACTTCATCATCTTTTATCTATCAACTTCATTCAACCTATTGACTATACACAATGGTTTCTACCATCATTCCCATCACCAATCCCATAGGGGAACTTCACCACTGCATCAGATTTTATGATCTTAACCTTGTTTGCCCAAAGGATGACTTTTCTTTATCAAATATCAACCAACTTGTTGATCTTATAACTATCCATGAGATATTATCTCTCATGGATATTTTCTTGATATATAATTAGATCTTTATTTCCCCTAAAGATCAACATAAAAATTCCTTTATCACCCCACGAGGAACTTTTTGTTATAGGGTTATGCCTTTTGGTCTAAAAAATGCTAGAGCAGCCTATCAACATGTCATGACCTATATCTTCCATGATCTCATCCATAAAATTATAGAGGATTATGTGGATGATCTCTTTGGGAAATATAAACACTATAAGAATCATCTATCCATTCTTATAATCATCTTTGAACACCTAACCCATTATCATGTAAGGTTTAACCCAAAAAATGTATTTTTGGGGTCTTATCGAGAAAGATTTTTAGATTTATCATTTCTCTTCAAGGAATGGAAATAGACCTCACCAAATGTAGAGAAATCTTAGAGATGCATCCTCTTACTAACCTTAAGCAACTCCATAGCTTATAGGGAAAGATGCAATCCATTTGATGCTTCAATTTTAGTTATCAAATAGATGCCAACCTTTTCACCATCTCCCCAAGAAAGACACCTCATTTAAGTGGACCAATAACTATCAATAAGCCTTTGATTTAATAAAGGAGTAACTTCCCTCTCCACCTATCCTTAATCCTCCTAAATAAGACCAGCCCTTCTACCTTTATATATGCACCATAAACCATTCCCTAGGGTCAATGCTCACTCATTGTGATGAATAAAATAAATATCAAGCCATCTATTACATTATCCACACACTTATAGAATATGAGACTAAATATTCTCATCCTAAGAAACTTTGACTCACATTAGTCTTTGTGGCTTCAAAACTCCATCACTACCTTCTTAATCATAAAACCTATGTCATCACTAACACTAACCCACTCAAGTAAATGCACTCTAAATCATACCAAAACCATCATTTGGTTAAGTGGTTCATGATCCTAGATGAGTTTGATCTTGAGTTACTTCAATAAATTTCCATTAAAGGACAAGTCATCATCAATCAATTAGCCAAAGCCCCCTACCAGACAATCAACTGTTTCCAGTTGCTTTTCCAAATGAGTCCATCATAGCTATTTCCTAGGAAGAACCCACCTACTAAAAGACCATGTTTTTTTATAGATCCAAATGCCAACATGGTAGGGGTGTTAGAGTTATTATCATTTCCCTTAACAATTAACCTCTTACCCTTTCTTTTAAACTTGGCTTTGAATTCACCAACAATGTGGTTGAGTACAAAGCCTTGGTCATAAGTATTCAAACTGCTCTAGCTTTCAGAGTCAAAATAATCAGTATCTTTGGTGATTCCTAGCTCATGATCAACTAGGTAAACATATATTATCAATGTAAAAATTATGTCTTATTGAAGTAAAAACAACTCATAGATGTACTCTTAGCATCATTAGATCATTACCTTATCCAGTTAGTTCTTCAATCTATCAATAATTTCATGGATACAATGGCTTCCCTAGCTTCCCAAATTCCATCCCAACTAGCTGAATCTAAACTATTTATCACCATCCATCATTTTATCACACCTTCATATATTAGTTCTAAACTTCCTACCATTTTTAGTGTGGAAGTATCTCCTTCTAACATTTGGTATGACCAAACTTTTGACTACCTTAACCTTAACATTGTTCCCCCCAACCTTTCAAAGAATGCTTAAAGAGATTTTATTCAGAGTACCTCTCATTAAAACACACTAGGGTAAATCCTTTACAAATGTGGCTTTGATGGCCTCCTTCTCTCTTTCCTTCATAGTCATGAAGCTTCCCATGCTATCAAGGAAACAGATGATAGAATCTGTGGGAGACATTTTAGTGGTCTAGTTATCTATAAATGTATCCTTCACCTTGGCTATTATTGGTCCACCCTCAATCAAGATTATTGTGATTATTTAAAAAATGTGTGTCAAATGTTAACAACACACTAATTTACATCATGAACCTACCCATAGCCTTCGAGTATCCAAAGACTATTGGCCCTTCTCACAATGGGGTCTTGATCTTATTGGGGAAATCAATCTTCATTCTTCACAATGACATCAATCCATCATTACCACTACCGAATATTTCACCAAGTGGGTGGAATACATCCCTCTTATATTGACCAAAGACAAAAATATTATAAATTTCATAAATCACCATATCATCTATCATTTTAGAGTTCCCCATAAGATCATTACTAACAATGGCAAATATTTTAAAAACAAGAAAGTCCAAGCTCTTTGTGATACTTTTGGTATATAGTTGAGCTTTTTCTCAACCTATCATTCCTAATAAAATGGATAGATGAAAGTCTCTAACAAAACCTTTACCAAAATTCTAACCAAAGTAGTAAGTGCTTCTGATTGGGATTGACACTTGTATATATCTTTCACTATATGGGCTTATCACACTAGCATTTGAACCTCTATGAGTGCTACCCCTTTCTCTCTCATTTTTGGAGTGGAGGTAGTCTTGCCTCTTGAAGTCCAGATTCCTTATCTTGGCATATATTTTCATGAGATCCTTTTTGAGAGTGATTATCACTAGGAATGTCTCACAGGACTTATTTTAGTTGATGAACATTGCCTTGTAGTTAATAATCCTCTTCATGTATATCAAGAATGAGTCAATTTCACTTACAAAAAACACCTAAAAGAGTTATAATTCATTATTAGAGACCTCATCCTTAAAGAAAACCAACATGTAACTAATATGGAGAAAAGCAAAAGAGTTAAGTTTGATTTCAATTGGCTTAGACCCTACATCATAATCCATAAGTAGATATCAAGAGATTATCATTTATCCTCTCTCAAAGGAAAATGAGAACCTAAGCCTCTTAATTCTTCACATATACATCCTTTCTTTTGTTAAAGTAAGATCACACTCACCTTTATGTCTAACTTAAGCTCATCCCTTGATTTATGAGATTTTCACTTTCCTTACACATTCACCTTATTCCTCTTGGGAACAATTCATTGCAGCATAGTACCATGTGGTTATCCATTAAAGTTATATTCTAATCCTAAACATGGATACCACAGCTCTACCCATGTCATGATTATCATGGATACTTTTCATCTCTAATCAAATGGAATCCCATGAATAGTTGTCTCTCAAACCACTTGCTCTCATCTATCATTAACCTTTTGTGCTAAAAGTCTTTCCCCCATAAAGATATAACTTTAATCCTAAATAGAATTGTCCATGTCTAACCCTAGCATTCAAAATCAAATTGGTATACCAAAATATCATTTGGGTCCATAATCTCCAACATTATAGACTACTCCCTTGAAGGACAAGTGTCCAAAACTAAATTTCTTAAAGATAGACTATTCCCTTGAAAGAAAACTATAAATTCCTATTTTTCACCACTCCCTTGAAGGATGGCTAAGTTAATACAATCATTTGAAGCTTCCTGCATCGATCAACTTTACCAACCTATCAAAATAACAAAATCAACAAATAACCCTTTTTCAAAATCAAATAAAGTAAGGCACTATCAACTTTTAAATAGGGCATTAGTAGACTTCTCACATCGATCAGTCTACACAATATATTAAAACATGGACTTGTATATTATAGTTTTTTGGTCACCTATTGTAGGGGAAAGCTAACCTATATCAGGTTACCATATCAACCATTTCCCCTTTCCACATATCACCTACTTTCCCTTCTTAAAAAACTCTATAAAATAAAGTGATTGTGATCTTACTTGACACAAAGTGATCATGATACCTTCTTTTTCAATCAAATCATGCTCATGTAAAGCATTCTAAACACTTGTTTTAGTTAACTCGCATCTAACTTTGACTTTTTTAGGCCTTTGTCAATGAGGATTGCATTCCTTTTTCTTACCTTATCATTATTAGTTCATGTAGCCATGTGTCTCATAATGCTTATCCCTTTCCCACATTTAGTTTTCTATCTACACTTACTTTATGTGTCTTCATTATATATCCATTAATCCATATCATATCCAAACACTCAAAACATTAATTTGAAACACTAAACATCAAAACATTGTGAACCACATCATAATCACTCACATATCAATAAAATCATCACTCATATCATAAAACATGTCATGAAAAACCACAATCCAACCCATCCCTCCATGATCATGACCATGGACAAACACATCATCCACCATATAATCACAAAAAACTATCACAAATCACATTTTAATTCCCTCATCTTTTCATCACATAAATCATCCATAATATTCAACATCATATCTATCAAAACATAAAGCAAACCATATTATCCATCATATGCATAAACTATAAACCCACATATCACCTTATATATCATAAGGCATGAGCATCTTTCCATTTCCTCATATCAAAACATACACCATGCACATTCATAAACATCAAAACTAATGAAGCATAAATAGACCACATTCATAACCATAATCACACATCGTATAAACAAATAACATAAACCATGTCATCTACCATTTACCATATACAATATAAACATTATCCATAAGTCATAGCAAATCTACTATTAAAAACTATGTCACATATATAAACTATGCCATCATTATTTTATCATAATCATATATATACATCGTCTATGCTATCATCTATCACATATCCATAATAATATCATAAACAACATCATTATATGACAATAGTCAAAACCATCCATTATCATATATATCATATCCATCCAATGAATAAAGCATAAACATCTATGAAAAACATTACCCATAGCCTAATCACATCATCTATCACATATCCATAATCATGTCATAAACAAACTCATTACATGATCATCATCAAACCTCATCCATAATCATGTACATCAAATACCAAAAACATGAGCACCAATAGATACATTGTATGCCTACACTAAGAAATGAACCATCAATCCATATATCATCTCATGAACATAAATAATCATCACATCATCATCATAGGGTCCATAATATCCATAAAACAAAATAAACATCTCAACTCAAGAACACAATCATCAAGTAATAAAATAATACATATAATCATGTATACATAGATCTCTCTCTCATATATACATATCATATCATCAACACATAGGCCATTATCAAAGTTAAAAACATATAGGTCTTGTAATCTCACATATCAAGCCCCTAGGGTATCACTACCATTAGCCCCATCTACACTTGCACCTGTACCTATACTTGTACTACCATCTAGTGGTGGTCCACCTCATATTCCTACCTGACCCACTATAGAAGTCCACTATCCTAGATTAGCTATAGATGGACCACCTACTAAATTGTCCCTATACTATCTATACCTCATCTCCAATGGCAACTGCACCAACACTATCACCTCATAATATCTCAACTCCTCAATGGTGGTTAAGTATCATATCCATAGAACTATATCAAGTGGTCTTCCTACTAATAATATTACCACTCCTACCATTTGTCTCAAGGAATCTCTCTCTCTCTCTCAAGTCACTAACCCAAGAGAGATCCTCTCTTGATCTCACTCTCTAGTCAACATCACCACCTGACCCTATAAAGTGGCCACTTCTCCCTATAATTTGGTGATCTAGGCCTATGTTATTGTATGTGCTACATATGCTTGTCCATTCAAGCCACCACCCTATACTAATGCCCCAACATGATCCACATCCATGGACTGATAGCCCCCATCACCCCATCCAAAATTGGTTGCTATGTAGCTAGATTGGTACCGCACTACATAACCAGCTAAAACCCCTAAATCATTTATGGTGACTCTCATCAATAGTTATTCATGCTCTAAAACAACATCATACAACTATAGCTTTGGGAACAATAACTTGATCTCCTCCCTCCTATATCATGAAAAATATGGTGGGATCCCCTACACCAGGCCAAACTATCTTCACACTCAGTCAAATAGGATAAACTTAGTCTCACCATCCTACCTCCCATAAATCTAGCACCAGTTCTATAGTGATAACATGTAAAAGATATACCCTACCCACCTTGATCAACCCACATACAGCCTCTATACTAAGTCACCCACCACCAAACCCTCTAAAGCATATTTAAACTAATAGATGTCTTTGATACAACCACTAACCCTTATGAGTGCAAAGTCTCTTCTCCACCTCATGAACCCCACTCTATAGTTAGTCAGAGCATAACCATCCTAGGGTAGCCCCAAAGGTCTCAAAACTCATATATGCTCATATGCCTAGAAATAGAGCACAAACCCAATGCTAAACCCATATCGCTTATGTGATCAAAAGGACCATAGCTCCCTATAAATCACTAATAACATGGGGGGCCAACCAAACATATTCCTCCCCAATAACATCTCCACTAGTGCTCCCAAAATTAGATAAGGGAATCAGCCATTGCTTGAATTTAGCAACATGAAGCAAGACACCCTCATCATCATCATGGTTAATAAACATATATCCCTTGGGTCCCTCTAGTATAGTGGCCCATAACAAACACCACCTACATGATATCTAGCCTGAACCTAATATGTTCTATATATCAGATCCATGAACTAGTCTCTTTCCTCACTCTCTATGTGATAGATCATCTCCCCCCAAATGGATAGTCATGTAATCCATTGAATATCCTCTAAGAGGATAGTCATCTCTCCCATCGATAGCAAAAACATGTTTGTAGCTAGTTTACACCTCTAGATGAGGGACATGATCATAGCTACATCCCATGATAAGTGTTGATAATGTCTCATGGATTTTAGGCCAACCTCCTCCATATTCATCCACTCATTTTCCATCAACCCATTGTGTACCATTGTGAATATATTAAGGTCTCAGTCCCTCATCTGAATCTACTCATGGGCCTACGAAACCAAAATATTAGCATGCAAGCTTCAACGTAAGTATCAACCTACACCTACCCTTATTCTAATCCATTCCAATCAACCCCATTACATCTATCCTATTTACCTCTAACAATCAAACAAACCTATACCTCTATCCAACATCACTCCCAACACATAACTTTAAATACCTAGACACTTTTATTTAGCTAAATTCTAACAATTTACACAAATTCACAACCTTAAACACATTCATCAATTTTAACTTTTTACAACCATTTACAAACAAAACCTTTAAATAAACTTTAACTTTTAAAAGACTTTAAATATCAAACCTTTCATGAATTTCAAATAACTTCCAACTTTTTCCCACACACTACCCAAACCCTTCGATCACCAATGATTCATTGAATCATCAATGGTCCCTTAGGCCACTTTTTCCCTAGGGTTTAACTATCAATGATCAGGTTGAACCATCGATAATCACTATGTGTGACAACCAGTGGTATAACCCTTGAATGTAAGACACTCCAAAACCTCCAAAAAATACCCTAATTTCAACATTAACCTACCTAGACCTATTCTACAACCCAATTCAAACCCAACACACCTTTCACCTATAAATTTTCCCCATTAATTTACCCAAATTCAATGAACCCTATAACTAGGGCATCATTTCCCATAAACCCTACTTAGAACCATTAACAACCCCTATCCCTATCAAATTCCACTTCAAAATCAACTAAATTACACTACCTATCAATTTAAAACACACCTACCTCATTCTATGATCACTAACATGGTCAGAGCCTCTATCCTACCACTGGATTATGCCCTCATCCACCATTTATTAAGTCAACTCTTGGTCAACCTTAAACACATGATCAACCACTCATAATTCTCCACTTTAGCAAGATCAATGCCAAATGACAAAATTCACAAACTCAAGATCACAAATGAGCAACCACCAATTGTCAAATGGTAAAATGAATTAACATTTTTAATTTTAATCTCTTGATTATTTAGGGTTTTCCCTAACCATCGATGGTCAAGATAACTATCGATGATCAACCTTGGGGAAAACCCCTCACCATCGATGGTTAGGGTCACCCACTCTTTTCAAATTTTTTGAAGCACCCCACCTAGATCTTAAACTTTTGAGAGAACATCTAATCCCCACCTCATCCACACATTGCACTCTTAGAATATACCCTTCTCCAACAACCCATTTGATCATGACCACTTCAATGTTGGTCATTTTTGACGTAAATTATTTGCATATTTTGTGATGACCTTATCATGGTCTTTTTGACCACATCCACCAACCTTGTCATGTTAAACTTTTGAAATTTACACCACCTCATGCATGACCTGACCATTTATATTTTTCAAGGGATCACTTCCTACCCTAGATACCTATGATGAATACTAACCCTATCTATATGTCTTGATAAGAATGACCAAATTAGCAATGACCAATACTATGGACTAGTTACCCCTATCATATGTCTCTCTAAAATTAACCTTATTTTTCCCAATATTGGCAACTTTAGTTGTTGCATGATTTTGACTATTGCCTTTAGTCACATTTTTTTCACGTGTTTGCATCTCAAATACCCAACCCTTTTTGTCACCCACTTCATGCCTCACCATCTAAAATTTATCAAACCTCAACCTGATTTCATTTTCACCTCATTACCTCCTAGTTTGAAGGGAAACACCTCTTCTCATACTCAAGGTAATCTGACCTCAAACAAAAATCCATCTATTTTAGTTTTTCATCTTGTTAATTTAAATATACATAACAAAAAGTGGTAAAACATAAATACTCAAATATTACACCCAATAGTTTTAGATGTCAAATCGCCTTGAACCTCACCTGACCTCAAGTCTAGGTTACCACTTAGTTAACTAAACTCATTTACTAACTTGAACCTATTAAACCCCTAACCTAACACCTTTACCTAAACCTTTTAATCCACCTCCTATTAACTTAATTTCATCCATTTTAATATATCTCCTTGAACATTTATAGTCAACCTAACCATCGACGGTTAGCTTGACTATCGATGGTCAAGTCCTCAACCTGATTTAAAGCTAATTCTAGCTTATACAAGATAAGCATGGCATAATTTAGAAATTTCTCTTATGCAGTGCTAATAAGATTTAAATAATTATAAATATAAAATTTATCCTCCATCCTATTTATTAATTTATTTCTATCAAATCAATAACTTCATCCTATAAAAGGAGAGAAGTAGGATGTGAAAAAGATCCAAAACTCTAGAAATTTGTGTCCAAGTTATTTTGCATATAGGCATCTCGTATTCCTTTAGAAAGTAAGTAGAAGTAATGGGGACATAAAAATATTTAAAAATCACCTTTGAATTCCAAATTATTATCACTCTAACCAAATTACTCTATCCTTCCACCATCAACTATCAAGTTATAAGTAAATTTATACTTGTTTCCTTGGTTTTATTTCATTTCTAACACCCCTACCCTATCTAGACCCATTTGCATCTTATTTTCCATCCCTTAGATCCTTAAAAAGACCTTCACCTGACCATATACCCAGTCTACAATTCCTTTTTTGAACATTTCCAAAATTACATAGGAAACCACTGATGGTTAACCTAGCTATTGATAGTCACCTTGACCATCAATGGTCCCCCAACTGCTAATGGTTAGCCCAACCATCGATGGTTTACCAAAATATTGATAATCACTATGGAAAAAATAATATCAATTTATTTTTAGTCCCCTTACCTTAATCATACCTTACATTTTGTGTTCTTACCAATTTACAGAGCCTACCTAGATTTTTCGAACTTGACTACAACTATTATAGCATGAGTATTGACCTGATTTTGCTATATTAGTCATTTTATTTAACAATCATTTTCAATTTATTCTTCTTATATACATTTAGTTTTATTTTATTTTCATCTATATCAACTTAATTGCTATCAACAGTAGATTGACTTCCTCCTATCAAGCATACACTTCTTGGATCTAGCTCATGAAATTTAGTCCACTCAACCATCCATATAACAAGCCCTTTTCTAGTGTCTTTCTTACCTACATGTTATTCCTTCCAAGCCAAAGAGGATTTATCACCATCATTTGGATCATGTGAAAATTTTATTAGCTATTCTCTTACACACCCTATTACTAGTTTCATTACTTGCTTCCAAATTAAGAAATGAGCAGAAATTTATTTTAAATAGGTGCTTTAGGAAAAGAACATAACAACACATAATGCTAAAGCTAAATAAATTATATTAAGAATCAAGTAAGATAAATGAAAGGACATAATTAAAATACACATACCTTTACTTGCCTTAGTGTTGTAGATAAGGAATGAAGTGAAAGAAATATGAATGTGTCCAATGTAGGGAACATTAGATGAACCTGTATAAATTAGTGAAAAAGAGTGAAAATTTGAATTTTTTGTAAAATGTACTTGTAATATGAGGAAAAGTATCTACAACATCAAGATTCTAGAACATATTACAGTTTCAACAAAGAGCTAGTAGAATCAAATATATGATCAAAAAATGGAATCTAGTGGTAAATATTTGATAGGTAAATAATTTTGAATAGTAAATATAAATAGGGTGAAAAATAATTCATTTGTTATTTTTACTAATATGAAAAAATAGATATCTGAGAGACCTAGTGTGAGACTAGAGAACAATCATGGTGAGGAGATGATAGCTAAGATAGGGGGGATGTCTAGCGGCTACAGTGAGTGAAACACATGTAATTAATCATGAATTTTAATATTATTGATTAATTTTATTTAAAATTAAACTAGATATAGAAAATTGATTGGTAAGAAAAATATAGACACTAAAACTAACCCTAATAGATTTAAAAGTAGACTAGGGGTAGAATGGGGTAATGGGTAGGAAGAAGTTAGACTAATAATTGCCTAAGGTATTTATGGTAAATGGTCAAAACTTTATCAAAGTAAAATAACACAGTCAAATCGGTCAACTAAATTTATAAGGTGAGCAGAAGATAGGGGCCAACTACATAATAATGAGCCAACATAGTATTGCCAAAGGTGGTTGACTATGTAGAAGGAGGATGATGTAGTCTAAAAAGAAAATATGGCTGACTGAGTACTAGAGAGCCAATATAGTTGGTAAGAAATGGTTGATACAATATCAAATAGGATAATTAGTTAGAAATATAAGGGCCAATTTAGTATCAAATAAACTAATTATGTTTAACAGGATTGGTTCAAGGCTGACTTAGTATCAAATGGGTTGATTGTGTAAAAAAATAGAAAAGATAAGAAACTAAATCAAACTAGTTGATGAATTAGTTAATTTGTTAATTTTAAGAATCTATTTTAAATATTTATGACATGGATATCTGATACATCCTTTGTTGTTTGATATTTTGTAGAGATGTTGGAGATATTAACCTCTAGTAGATGCATCCTAGTTACTAAAATTTTGGATCACTTGATGAACATGGATAGATCTCAACTAGTTGCTTTGGGTTTTGGAAGCATCCTAGAGATGAGACGAATCCCTTTGAGTGTTGATGTTGGGTGTCATTATTCCCTACATTTAATCAACTTTATGTTGATGTCATATTTAACCAGGGCTGTGTCTAAAATATATGCAACAAGAGGAATCATAGCGATTTCGTAATTGATTGTAGGTATTTATTTTTGGGGGATTTTTAATGTCTTAAGAACTTCTTGGTCAAAACCTTATTGGAATCAAAATATGAAATTTTTTGAAAGTAAACACACATTTGCATAAATGAATTTGTTGGAAGTAAACACACATTTGCAGAATAAAATAGATTGCCTGGAAATAAACACATGTTTGTAGAATGAAATAGATTGCCTGAAATAAACACACATTTACAGAATAAAATAAATTGCTGAAAAATGATTGCAAATAAATGAGAATTTAATCTAAGACGCCTATAGGAACAAATTTACAACAAATTTTAACTTTAAGGAGTTGGAAGCATTTATAAATTTAATAGAGTTACCTATTTATTTGAATAAAATATAAATACCAACCAAAAATGAAGATCTTGGTTCTTTGGAAGAGTGGGCCCTTGCTCCGCATAGAAACAAGATTGAAAAATTTAATTTGATTTCAAAATAGAAATGGCTATTTCATTGATAAAATATTTTGTATTACAAAATGTACTAATCTATTGTTATCTCTCTATTCTTCAATGATTTTTTCTACATCCTAAATTCCCAGGTCTGTATATATAGATGCTTTGATAGCTGTAACTGTTTCATAGATATGATGGAACTAAATCACACCTAGAATAGATGTTGAATCAAGATGTGGCTAGATGTCTAGCTATGTGATAAATATCTTGGATCTGCAAGTATAAAAATTGGGAAGCTACTCCTGATTTAATGGGATCATTGACCTAACAGATTGTTGACTGTTTGGAATAGATCCTTATCAATTCCATATCTAGATATGAAAATTTTGGAGCTTATCTGCAGGAGTTTTAGAGCTAATTTTGATAATTCTAGAGCTAAATATAGAGTTTCGAAGCTAAGTCTAAAGATGCGACAATCTTGAAATAGTATGGTGGAGTTCTGGAACTAAGTTGAATTGATTCCAATGCTTCCAAAAACATGCAATCCGCTTCATATTTGTTTTTTAGCTTGATGATGACCTATTTTATTACAAAACTTGAATTTCCCAACACACTTGTTAGGAATTACAAGGTTTTTAAATGTTAGAATCATAATCAACAAAAGATGGATAATTACATCCTAACTCATCTCAGATCAAAATAAAAGTTACAAAATGCAATCAAACTTAATAGAGAAAGAGAGTAAGATGAGGTCATTTATTATACATTAACTGGGCATATCTTGGCCTCATGATTTCCCCCATACTTTTTTGTAAGTCCCTTTACAAATGTTACTCTTCAAATTTAGGATTGTATATTCTGCATTCCATTTCATAGCTCAGATCAAATGGCTAGAACTGAATATCCCAATGTTTAGATTTAGAGGTACTATACCCTGCTCCTACTTCCACTTTATTTTTCCATTCCTCAAATTGAGTGGGGTTTTGAAGCTCTCTATTTTTCCAAGGAGATATGAGAGTGAGAAGTAGAGGTGGTCTTGTCTACATGCCTATCCATATGCACAAGAGAGTTTCATTGATCTGAGGAATTATTATGCATAAAGCTTTTGCCCTTTCTAGACTCTAGATCAAATTTAAAGGGGATACTACTTCCCTTCTTTTCAATGCTATCAAGAGAAATTCCCATTTTTTTGAACATGCATCATAGATATTATCAAAATTTTCCTTCTCATAAGAGGTGAAGACATCCATACTTTGTTGTCAATTAAAAAGATAAGGTCACCTAAACTTGTCAATGACAAAAAACATGGGATTGGAAATGTGTAGTAAAGGCAGGTGGGTTACCATAATGAATTCTCATACAGAGACCAGATGAACTAGCCTTTGGCCAATGCTCTGACTCCCTTTCCTTTCATGCAATATGATTTTGAATAACAGAGATAAATACGTTAAGCTGAATTTCCCCTACATACAAATTGATCATAAAACCTATATTTCTTTCTAGCATAAAATTGTAGACGTAAAATTCACAAAGAAGATTTTTCTGTTTTGTATTAGCTAAGGAGTAGGTAGTTGAGAAATCAAATTCATCTTTTATTTCATGTGGAAGGCCACATGATATCCTTGCCAACTATTAGTGAATGAATTTTTCTTCTAAAATAATGCTATAAATAGGAGGTCTTTTATATGCAAGTAGTTTCTCACTCAACATATAAACTATCTATATTTTCACAAGACATTTATACTTATCATTTTCCTCCTTATAAAATTTGTCTTCCCATTCCTTCCTTGCTTTCTCTTCTTCTACTAGTTTGCCTTTCAAGTCTGTATTAGATGCCTGATTACACTGAGTTATCTATATCATCCCATACTACTTGAGTGGTAGATAAGTCAATTCAGTCTGTGCAGAGACTGTTGACACAGAGGTCTGTATTGTAAATTTTTCCTCATTCTCCATCAGTTGCCTTTTAATCTCTGCTAATTTCTCATTTTTGGCTGTGAACTGGTTTGTTAATTCTTTAAGGAGAATTTCTTTCTATTCTAATTTGAGTTTGACCAAGTTCAATTCCTCATCTTTTTCCTTGATAATGAGTTCTACTCTAGACAAAAACAAAGCTTGTTTAATCTGTTGGTTTTGTTCTTTCTCTAAAATTTCTTAGGGAATTAAGTATTCCTCTTTTACCATAGGGGATTTCCCTTTTCTTCTCCAAGATGCCTTTTCATCTACTGCATGTGATGGTCTTATTGTCTCAATAATTTCTTAGAAAGATTGTTCTTCAAATCTTTCATTTCCTTCTTCCTTTTTTGTTTGACTTGGTCCAAGAGGAGTCATGGCCATGCTGCCCAAAATATCAGCAACTTTGGTTTCCAGCCTTTCTTGTTCTTCCATCTCCTCTGGACTTTCTTTAGACTTTTTATGACGTCTTCTTTCTTGAGGAGCCTCAATGTGCAGACATAGGTCTCCTTTAAGAACTTTTGATGTTCACCTTTTGCTCAGGCCTAGGTGAACTGTCACTGTTAGAGACAGGTATTATTTCTTCTTTAGCTTTTGTAGAAGAAGAAATGTCCTAAAAAGGCATAGTAGGGTCTATAATTTTAACTTTCCTTTCAGATTTTCTTCTTTATGGTATTTCCTCTTCCCCTAATCTTTTCTTTTCTTCCGTAATGGTATCAGTTTTCAAATGAACTAAAGGGGCAGGAGGAGTTGCTATTATTTTTCTAGAAATACCAGGGTTTTTCCCAAATTTGCCAAGAAATTTGTTCCACATTTCTTCCCCATTTTTCTTTGAAAGGAAATGGTGTTGGCATACTAAATGCACTAACCCATGATGTCTGATTGTTCCTACACCCCAAGAATACCTCTGGCCATTGTATGTATGGAGTCAAAAATAAATCCTGGAAGGTTTACTATATATTCTAGTTTTTTGGCTCCATATCTAAGGTGTATAAGGATTTTTAGGACTTCTTTTCCTACTATCCCAAATTGTCCATCACAAGTTAAATACTTAACTATCCAAAATGCTACTCTATCAAAGGGTTTGGGCAGGCTGGCCCTTTTGACTCATTTAATGATTTTTTTTGTATTATAAATATACTAGGGTTTAAATTCCCCTTCTTTCAATAGGGTTTTAGCTAGGTCTGTTAATGTCCCCTTGATAGGATTTGGGACATGCACTATTGGTATTATAGACATTTCACTTATTACATTCACAAAAAAGCAATAACAACCTTCCTAATTTTTATCCTTGATTGTTTTAAATTGATAACAAATTCTCTTACCAGTTCATCGTTATACTTGGGAAATTTCCTTAGAAACTCCAGCCATCCTACCTATTGAAAGATGGTTGCTACTTCTTCATCTGCAAGGAGCTAGGTATCGTTTTCTAGTTTTGACTTCTTTTTTATTCCCATGATTCATGCTTCTTGAATATTACATAGGTTAGTTGAAGATTGTTTCTCTCATCGGTGGAACTGATGATTTTGACTGAGGAACTAGCAGATTCAGTTGTTGATTTAGTGAACTCACGATGAAATTACTATACTCAACTACAAAATTTATTGATTTCAACTGCGGAACTACTGTACTCAGCTGTGGAACTAATGGAGGTAATTCATTGTATCTCTTTTGAAATTTTTTTGTAGCTAGCTTTTACTTTGTTGGTTCAAGAATGATTCTTTATGACTATTTACCAACTCATTCCATCATCAATATCCTTCTCATGATTTTACACATTTAACCATGATGTATAATAAATGACTCATCATACTAATCTTTCTAAATCAAGTCTAATCACACATGCAAACTTTCAATCTAACCTTTAACAAGTTAAAAACATAATTACCATCCTTGATGATGTAATCCCTTTGTCATGATGACTCATCATTCCTTAAAAGTAGTTAGAAAAAAATATTATTTGAACTAGCCATTTATTTGAGAAGATCAATTGCCATTACTAGTTTTCAATTGATCTTGTTTTTTTTTTTTTTTTTTCTTTGGAGAAGAGAATGCCATTTACTGGTTTTCATCCTCTTCCCTTTATTCTAGATCTTTTCATCTGATTATTTGATCATTCCATATGATCAAATTCTTTGTTTACTTCAATTTGCTTCAAGAATTTATCCTTAGTAGGAGGCCTCCTATAAATTTTTAGCCTGTGTCCATTGACCAAGAGTACTCTTTTGCTGCCATCAATAGGAAGTAGTTGGATAGAACCATTGTCAAATATCTGTTTGATTTGATAAGGTCCCAACCATCTGGTTCTTAAGTTTCCTTTGAATTCTTGGTACTTAGAATCAAACAACAATGCTTAGTCTCCTACTTTGAATTGTCTTTTCTTGATATGTGAATCATGCCATTACTTCCTTTAATCTTGAATTATCTCTATCTGGTGAAGTGCTTCCATTCTGATTTCATCCAATTAATTGAGTTAAAGGATTCACTCCTTTTGAGCTACATCCAATTCAATTCTCACCTTAGTTTCTATCCTCAATATTTGTAGTTCAAACTCAATAGGCAACAAGGGATTTTTTTCATAGACTAACTCATATGGTGAAAATTTTGTTGTGGTTTTCCAAGTTGTATTGTAAGCCTAGACAGCTTCAGGTAGTCTTTTTACCCAATCTCTTCTTTTAGCTTCAACTATTTTAGTGTGGATGTTTTCTAATTCTCTATTTATTACTTCAACTTGTCCATTTTCTTGCAGGTGATAGGGAGATGACTTCCTATGATTGATCTGATAATACATTGTGAAGGCTTGGATCATGTTAGACATAAATTATGGTCCCTGGTATGAAACTAAGCTTCTTGGTGCTCTAAACTGTACCATAATTATGTGTCAAAGGAAATTAGCAAATGCTTCTTCAATGGCATTTGCTAAAGCTTGCACTTCTACCCATTTTGTTACATAATTAGTACACACAAAAATGTGCTCTATTCCCTATGAAGGAGGATTAAAGGGTCCAAAAAATCCCAATCCCCATCTCTCAAATGGTTTAATCAATACTTGTGGTTGTAGAGTCATTTCATTGGTAATGGTTGGCTATTCTATCCTTTGACAAGGATCACATCGCTTGATATATCTCTTCACATCTTTGTATAGAGATGGCCAATAGTAACCAGTGCCAACTATCTTGTGAGTTATTCTTTTCACTGAATAGTGTCCTCCACTTGGTTCATCATGACATGCCCAGAGGATGTCAAAGATTTCATCTTCTCTCACACACCTACATAAAACCAAATCAGGACCACATTTAAATAGCATTCCATTTAACCATTTGAATTGTGCACTAGTTTTGATTAACTTCTTTATTTATTTTTTATTGAAAGAAAGAGGAAACTTCTCTGTTGCAAGATAATTTGCCATGTCAGCAAACCATGGTGTATTAGCTGAAATAACAAACAATTATTCATCTAGAAAGTTGTCCTTGACTGGATCTTGCTCCCCTATAGTGGCCACTCTTGACAAGAAATTAGATACCACATTAGATTTGCCTAAATTGTTCACATGGTAATATCAAATTCTTGTAGAAGTAATAACCATCTAATTATTCTACCTCCAACCACTAGTTTGTTCATTAAATATTTAATTGTTGAGTGATCTGTATGTATAAATATTTTTTACCCTATAGTATAATGTCTAAATTTATTTATTTCATAGATCACAGCCAGAAATTTTTTTCAGTGGTAGTGTAATTTATTTTAGTGGGAGTAAGATTTTTAATTAGGTATTAAATAACATGCATTCTTCCTTCTTCATATTTTTGTTCCAAAAATGCACCAATTGAGGTATTTGAGGCATTAGTTTGGATGTGAAAAGGTTTCTCCCAATTAGGTCCTTGAAATACTAGGACAGTTACTAATTTCTCTTTAATTTCTTCAAAAGCATGTTGACATAGTTCATCCGAAAGAAATTCGTAGTCTTTGGCAAGCAACTTAAACATGGGGGCAATGATTTTACTAAAATCCTTAATAAAGCACCTATAGTATCCAGCATGCCCTAAAAATGACTTGATATCTATGGGGGTTTGAGGAATAGGCAAATCTAAAATAATCTTGATTTTGTTTTGGTCAACTTGAATTCCTCTTTTTGAAATATGGTGTCCTAATACAATCCCTTCATCAACCATTAGCAAACATTTCTAATGACTAAGAGATAAGTGATGTTGTTCACATCTTGTTAATACTTTGTCTAAATTTTTCAAGGCATCATCAAATGTATCTCCATGCACAATAAAGTCATCCATATATATCTCTACACAGTCATTTGTTAGGTTTACAAAAATTTCTAATACAACTCTTTGAAAGGTTGCTAGAGCATTACATAGTCCAAATGGAAATACCCTGTAAGCAAAGGTACCCCATGGAAAAGTAAATGTAGTTTTGTCTTGATCCTCAACAACAAATCTAAATTGATTGTATCCACTAAATACATCTAAGAAGGAAAATTACTATTTACCTGAAAGGTTGTCTAAGACTTGATCTATGAATGGTAAGGGAAAATAATCTCTGAGGGTGGCTTTGTTCAGTTCCCTATAGTCAACACAAATTCTCCATTTTCCATTCTTTTTAAGGACAAGTACAAGAGGAGACACCCACTAGCTATCTAAAATAGGGTAGATAAAACCTACTTGTAATAGTTTTTCAATTTCTTGTTTGACTATATCTCTTAAGGCTAGATTAATCCTTCTCTGAGGTTGCCTAACTAGTCTAATGTTTACAGTATAAATGTGATGGGTGCAAATGCTTGGATGAATTCCCTTCTTATTTCTATAGTCCCAAGTAAAAGCCTTAGTATGATCCTTTAGAACATCAAATAGTTTGGCTTCTTCATCATTTATTAACCAACTATTAATATTCAAAAAACTTCCTAGTTGAATCTCAAAATGTTTGGTTCTAGGATATGATGAACTGATTTGTTGAAGGGGTTCCATTAAGGTGTTTAGTGGACATGCATTTGGTAACAACATATGACATGTAGCAACATCTCTGAAAGTTCCTTGAGATATAATGATGGATAAAGGACAATAGAAAGAGTTATTATACTTATCTTGTTGTAGGTCAAATTCCTTGTTATTGTTGTTGTCTAGAAATTCTTCATCATCTCTTGATATCTGTAAAGCTAAAGCTACAAATCCTTCTTCCAAAGTAAAATTATCTCTATTTGTAGAGAATTAGTGTGGTTCTAGAACTAACTATGATGGTTCTATAATAGATTCTATAGGTTTTAGAGCTAATCCCATTTGCTTTAATGATAATTGATGTTCATTTAATGAAGGATTAACCATCTCTTATATTTCCCATGCATGATCCTAAAATGTTATCATAGCCAAAGAAGATAGATTTTTCTCATTAATATTAGGATTATCAACCCATAATTTTGCTTGATTATTGATAAAAGATCATGTAGAAGGATATAATGAAATTTTCTTAGAATTCTTACCATTATAAATAGTCATATCACCTGACCTACAATCAATTAAGGCAACAACTGTACCTAACCATGGTCTCCCCAAAATAATGGGATAACCAAGTGTTTGCCCTTTTGGTTGTAAGATAAGGAAATTGACTAGATATTCCCATGATTCTACCATTACTACCACATCTTCAATAACACCTTCTAGTTTTGCTATAGACTGATCTGCCATCTACAATATGGTATTAGTAGGTTGTATGCCTAGTAATGGTAATGTTTTCAAAGTATCCACTATCATTACATTGATAGTTGTGCCCAAATCAATCAAAACATTATGTATATCCTTATTCCCTATAGAAATAAAAATAACAAGGCTTCCAGGATCTCCATATTTAGGTACTAGGAGTTTTCCTGCTAATAAATCAACAAGTTTCCCATCTACCAGAATAGTCTTGGGGTATTGCTTCTTCCTTCTAGGTTTTTTAAAACATAATAGTTTGATTAACTTGTTCAACTCTAGAATATCATTAATTGCCTATAACAATGGTATTTCAATATTTAATCTTCTTAGTTCCTACACCAATTCATATTCCTTAAGTTCTATGGTTTTTTTAAGTCTTTCTGGAAATGGAATCTCAATAAAATTTCTTTCTAGTTCCTTATCTCTTTCTTTGTCATCTTCCTTAGGTGTAACTATGCTAGGAGTTTTAGGTTCTTTTATCATTTCAGTGATTATAATAGGGGGACTACTAACTATTTTTCCAAATCTGGTTTGAATGTTTTTACAATCCATTGTATTTAAATCAACTAATTTTTTTGGTTATGTTTCATCTACAAGAGCTATTTGTTTATTTATTGGATTTGCTATTAGTTGTGCTGGAATTTTTATTTGAACTATGTTTTCAACCTATGGATTTTGTGCTAGAGGTCCCATTATAGTTGGTTGGTTTTAATTTGGATATGTTTTCCCTTGCACATAATTACTAGGGCCCCATCTAGGTTGTGGCCAAGCATAAGGATTTCCTTGACCAGCCCAACGTTGTTGATTTCCTTGAGTATACCAAGATTGACTTGCCTAATATTGAGGATGCCATGTGGGTTGAGGGGCCTAAGGTGGTTGTACCCAACTTTGTAGTACTGTTTGAGCTACCCATAGCATCATCTACGGACTAAGAGTTGGTCTTGGCATAAATTGTCCTTGCCTAGGTTAACTCTGAACAAAATTCAATTCTTCTGTGGTGGATGATGTATTAGTTTGTTTGAGCTTATTTTTTATGAGTGGAAGAAGAGAACAAGCATGAGTATCATGTTATTTAGATTCATAGACAAGGCATACTTTTGTTCTATCCAAAGGACATTCCCTTATTGCATGCTTCTTCCTGCATCTAGGACAACACATGGCTAATGGTTCAAGTTGGGCATTTGCTTTAGCTTGTAATCCATCCATGGTGGATGTTAATTGAACTATTATGTCTATTTTAAAGTTTTCCAATTCATCTATCAATTTTTTCATATCAGGATTCAAATTTTTAACCATTTTCCCTTTTCTAGGTCCACCCCTTGTCCTTGAATAGTTTCTACAAATTTCAATGATTTCATACATTCTTAATTGAGCAATGTTTCCTCTACCAATTAAATTAAGGGTTTCCCTAGATTCATCATCTAGTCCTTTGAGAAAAATGGTTTTACTTAAATCTTCTTGAAGTATAAATCCACATCTTTTACTCACAAAGAGGAATCTATCCAAATAATCTTCCATATTTTCATCTTCTTCCTGTTTGATTTTGTAAAATTCTTTCTTTTGATTTCTTCCTCTACAATAATCTTAATATTTGTCTAGAAAGATAGTTTCCATTTGTTCCCAATTGGTAATAGAATTAGATGTTAATCCCATAAACCACCTCATTGTTGCATCCTTCATAGTATATGGAAACAACTTGAGTTTTTGATTATCTATCTTGTAATCATAAGTCTGACATAGTACTTTAAACTCAAACAAAAATTAGTCAGGATCCTCAGATGACATTCCTCTAAATATGGGCAAGTGTGCAAGTGAAATGTTTTTCATAGTGGTTTCATCATCCTTGATCTGAATGGGATAGGTAGAGGTTCTCTCAGGTTCTCTTCCAGCTTCTCGTGCCATCTCTCTAGTATTTTCTAGTCCCTTCTCCCAATCAATGTGATATGTGGTCTATTTTAGGGATGGTGAATAGTCAAGAGTAGGAGGTTGACTACTCAATTGAGAATCAAAACTTTCCCTCAATGGATCTTGAGAAATAATCCTCCTCACTAAGGTTCTACTTGGTTCTAGTGACTGATCCAAAAATTCCAAGAATGACAATTTTGCTTCTTGTCTTGTAGGAGATAATGGTGCCTTCAATTCTTTCACAACATCCTTACTTAAACTAGAAGATGATGGAAATTCTTGTTCAAATATTTTGGGGAAAAATCTACCCTTAGAGTCTCATGGTCTACTGATAAATTAGGGGAAATTTATTTAATTACTAAATGAATGATTGTTTCTCTTGTTGACACATAATTAGAAAATTTCAACTAGTAGTTCCCCAGCAACAGTGCCAAAAATTTTGGGTGACGTTATTCCCTACATTTAATCAACTTTCTATTGATGTCATATTTAACCAAGGCTATGTCTAAAGCTATATAAAACAAGAGGAATCGTAGTGATTTAGTAATTGATTGTAAGTATTTATTTTTGGGGTTTCTTTAATGTCTTAAGAACTTCTTGGTCAAAACCTTATTGGAATCAAACTATGAAAATTGCTGAAACTAAACACACATTTGTAAAAATAAATTTGCTAGAAGTAAACACATGTTTGTAGAATAAAATAGATTTCTTGGAAATAAGCATGTGTTCACAGAATGAAATAAATTTTTGGAAATAAACACATGTTTTCAGAATAAAATAAATTATTGGAAAATGATTGCAAAGAAATGAGAATTTAATCTAAGACACCTGCAAGAACAAATTTACAATAAATTTTAACTTTAAGGAGTTGGAAGCATTTATAAATTTAATAGAGTTACCTATTTGCTTGAATAAAATATAAATACCAACCAAAAATGAAGATCCTGGTTCTTTGGAGGAGTGGGCCCTTGCTCTACCTAGAAACAAGATTGAACAATTTAATTTGTTTTCAAAATAGAAATGGCTATTTCATTGATAAAATATTCTATATTAAAAAATGTACTAATTTATCCTTATCTCTCTATTCTTCAATGATTTTTTTCCACTAAAACCTAAATTCCCAGGTCTGTATATATAGATGCTTTGATATCTGTAACTATTTCATAGATATGATGGAACTGAATCATGTCTATAATAGATGTTGAATCAAGATGTGGCTGGATGTCCAACTGTGTGATAAATATCTTGGATCTAGAAGTACAAAAATTGGGATACTGCTCCTGATTTAATGGGATCATTGACCTAACAAATCATCAACCATTTGGAATAGATCCCTATTAGTTCCATATCTAGCCACAAAAGTTTTAGAGCTTATCTGTAGGAGTTCCAAAGCTAATTTAGATAATTTTAGAGCTAAATATAGAGTTCTAGATCTAAGTCTGAAGATGCAACAATCTTGAAATAGTATGGTGGAGTTTTGAAACTACGCTGAATTGATTCCAATGCTTCCAAAAACATGCAATCCACTACATATTTGTTCTTTAGCCTGATGATGACCTATTTTATTGCAAAACTTGAATTTTCCAACACATTTATTAGGAATTATATGGTTTTTAAATGTTAGAATCATAATAAAAAAAAGATGGATAATTACATCCTAACTCATTTCAGATCAAAATAAAAGTTACAAAATGCAATCAAACTTAATAGAGAAAGAGAGTAAGATGAGGTCATTTATTATACATTAACCAGGCATATCCTGGCCTCATCAGTTGATCTCACTGTCATGTTCCTAAGATCATGGGAATATTTGACCAATAATTTTTGATATGAGGTGGATGGTGAGACCATTGAGGTGGGGATAACTCTAGAGGACATCCATGCATTACTTAGAATTTTTATAAGCAAGACACTAATGATCACTAATACACTAGAGGATGAGGATGAGAAATGAGCATTAGCCCAGTGGGTTACATGTTTATATAAGATTCACTCTGGGTTGAGGGCAAGTTTGTTTGACACTTATATTTTATCCATTCTAGACATCTATAAGTTAGTGATAAGACTTGTGACAACATGAGTATTATGTTAGAAGTTAGATGATAAGGTACCACTAGATGAGATAGCCTTATGTTAGTACATATTATATGAAGGAGCACTTTATGATTTTGGGGTTGTCATCTGGGTCCAACTCATGCATGATATACATAAGATGTTGTCCAGAGGGTAGAAGGACATGGGACTAGTTATTTTATTAATCAAGTGGATATATGAGAGGTTTCCCATGTATCAATTGGTTAGGTTTCCCCATGTGGTCTATGATAGGTTGACATGGGTCTTGAGATGGAGACAAGACCATATAGTGCGATTTATTCCCCAAGTGCCAACATTATATATTATAACATGAGGTGAGATCATGTGATAAACATATACACACATAGATACTATATGGCCTAATTGGAAAACCATTGGGATAAGGTTAGAATATGTGAAAATCATGGACCGCTACACATCATGGCTAGAGATGCATTCAATGGCACACTTACCTAGACAATTTTGACTCGCCCATTTTGTGGCCCGTCTAGTAGTGCATGATTATTAGGCATGACATGCTAAAGAGATAAGAGGGAGAGAGTTATAGGGGTACCTATGGAGATAACAGTGATCAAGCCTTATCATACTAGACCATGGACTAGTTGATCATGATGGTAGGTAGAATCATAGCTAGTAAGGGAGATTTGGGGAATAACATGCAACACAATAGAGGTAGAAATGACCACTATGTCCTCATTAGAGATAGAGACACCATCGACATGAAGAGATGTAGACACTAGCTACTACATAGGAGGACCCAAAAATTATTCTAAGACATAGTTAGTCCATAAAGGCACCCCTAAGGAGAGGATTATGCATGATCTAGTGGTGACTCTTAGGTTTTCACTGGTGCGGAGGTAGTTGGTAGAGGAAGTGTTCAATGGGTGAGCAGATGGGAAGACTGTGATCAGTGACACAAGTATTGTTGAGGGATGTTTTAATTTTGATTTAAGTTTTTGATAAAGGATACTAGTTAATGTCTATATAGTTTTGATTTTTTAGGTACTACAACAAAGGAAATTAGATAGGGAGCCCTAGTTATGGTCATGCACCATGACATTTTGGACATGGTGATAACACCATACGACCCCACCACATTATATAATCTTGTGGTTCCACCTACCCTAGCCTAGGTAGGATGGTTTATACCAATGCAAGAGGCCATGGGATAACTACAATCATGTGGTGATGGGCTACATCCACCTCTAGGGGTTTGAGAAAAAAGGCACAAGTTTGGTAGGCCCTAACATAAGAGAGAGTTATTCACATGGATACCACCATCCAAATAAGATAGGTATAAGCCTAGGTGGCAAATCTATAGGGATGGGTTATTAAATTTATATCTTATAATGCCTCTTTATAGTTCACTACTCAAAGGGAATAGTCTCATACATCTATGGGTAGTGTGGATAGACCATAGGATAGACATAATGGATCCTAGCCTTAGAGCTAGAGAAATTATATTTTTTATTTCATATTATTTATAAAACACATACATACATACATGTGTGTGTGTGTGTGTGTGTATTTTAACATTTTGATCTCATGAGTTGTACTTGGATCTAGATGTGGATGCATGGATATATTTTTTTCTAACACATGTATTTATATTTTTTTGTATATTCTATGGGGAATATATGATGAGTGTTTTATTGTCTAGCATTATGTGATACACATGCATTGTTAAAAATAAAATGGAAAAAATGGATTGGAAAATATAAGTTTTCAAAAACAAATGTACTACAAACTATATCATAATGGGCAATGTGTAATAACAAAAGATGACTAAAAATAATAAACAAAAGATGGTAAAAAGGGTAACAAATGTTTTTAAACCATGTAAATAGATTGGCACCCAATTAAAATCATAATATATCACATTGTGAAATATGAAAATTATGTAATAAAGTGGAAAGCACATGGAAAACTAATTGTATAGAAACAAAATTATGAAGTTAATAAATCATACTAAATCATGCTGGGAAGTATAAAAAGAAAGACAAAAACTATAAAATGAAATTAAATTGATCACACTAATTCAAGATGGGAAGTATGAAAAATTTAATAAAATGGTTGTAAGCATAAATGTAATTAGAAAATCAGAAAATAAGAGTGAAATATTAATTAAGCATAAAATATACCAAATCAAGATGGGAGATATGTCAATGATTTGTAACTCATAGTTAAACACTACATATCTCAAATTTGACACATGTAATTTCATTGTGACCTAGGTATTAGAATATTTTAAGAGGAGATCTTGGTCCTATCCATGTTCTTACACTATAATTCACAAAGGAAACACCAATGAGGTGGAAACAATAGTGGGAATGATTGTAAAATATGGTTATAATGTGGTAATTTATGAGGAAGGCATGGCCCTATTTATGGTCTTACATTGTAACTCACAGAAGGAAACCCTAGGGAGAATGATTAGTTAACAAAATAATATTTCTCAAGATGAAATTAGGAATGTTTTAAATGAAAAAGGGAATGTACAAATCATGACATAGGCATCTATGAGAAGACCTTAGGAAACATGAGGCATACTAGGTACACAAGAGAGACAATAACAGTTTAGTGACCATCAAAATACAAATAATACCATTCATAATAAGTAAAAAGTTGTATATGCAAAAAATTGAGACACTAAGATCAACTCATGCTAGTTATAGGAACAATAAAAGTAAAATATACCTACTTTCCCACATCATGTTCCCCATTCTTCAAAACCTATTATAGAGTCATCGATACACTACAGAGATTAGGTACTTGAGTGAGAAAGTAGGTATCACTAAAATATTTTTTATTCTCCTTTTCCAATCTACTAGCCTATCTCACCCCAATATACCTTGATTCTATTATGAGTCCAACTTTACATTTTGAGCTTTGATTATAAAAAGGAGATGTGTTATGAATCATGTCTTCTACTGTGATTTAAATTTTGAAATATTTATGTTGAATTTTGTATCATTGCCTTTTATTTAAAATATTTGAATTTTATATTTTATGGATTTTATGATTCTTCCTCCATATATATTTGGAATAACCAACATGAGTGATAGAAGTGATACACATCAATGATATTTAGATATGACTAACTAAACACTTAGGCTTACCAATGAACCAGTATGTTATCTCAAGTTTCAACCATAAGTATGCTTAGTATGTGAAAGTAGATAAGAAAATAAAGGGAGATCCAAAGTAGATCAGTAATATAAGATTACAATGAGATGTCTTATTTGCTAATTGATCACATGAAAAATAAAGATTGCTAAGGAAATCAAGGTTTGTATAACCAAGTCATAATAATAATTATCTAAGTTATTGAGATAAGGCAATAAACAATCATTAATATATACAAAGACATCCATGAAAGAAATGAACTCATAAATATAAGAATTCAATCATAGAAAGAATGAAAAAACTATAGAGGAGAAGATGAAAAATAAATGAAACCATGTATAACACATACTAGATAATATAAAGATCCATGTGAAAGAAATAAGTGAAACCATATTTGACACATATTAAAATGATATAAGATATATACAAGTGGATCACAAGTCCAATCCAAAATCATAATGAAGAACAAAGTGAAATAAGACCATGTTGTGTTTATAAATATTGATAAATTTATCCACAAATATTATCCATGATGTCTAAAATATCTCTATGGAGTTGTATCCTAATGGAAACTACAGTCTCATCTATCCTCATGGATTTTTTTTGAAAATACCTCTCTCTAAATTTCCTCAGCATAAAATATAGGTGTAGCTAAAGGATCATGATCATGAGGGCTCTCATGCATAGAATACCCAAAGAAGGGAGTAGAGGTTAGAATAATAATGATATATATATATATGGGACAAGAAGGTGGTACTAGGGGAAAAAGTCACATGTGAAGAAATAACTATAGGTGAAGAAGGAGGAGCCTTATTACATGGGAGACCTATGGAAGGAAGACTAACAAGCACATGAATCATCATAACGTGATTAAATAGGTACAACTAGAGAATGCAAAAATGATCGATATGATGGGTACTGCACTACTGCCAAAGATAATAAACCTCCCCATATTTAGGGATATACTTAGGTAACAACTTGGGAGGAGGTATGGCCTTGTATTTGGGTTGGGAAAGGGTAGGATGCAATATGTTAATATATTGCTGAGGCTTTTGATAATGGGTGGAAGAATGATTATTTGTAACATAAAAGCAATAGATACACTTGTTAATATAATTTAGTGGTCTAATAATAAAAGAGGTAGAAGTATAAGTTGGGGAAGACTAATATAATTGACAGTCTCTAGTCTAATGACCCATAATTTTGTAAATATTATAGTAAGGTTGATCAACCCATTAGGTGGGTATGGGATCAAGATATGGCAAAGGAAGAAGGTCATCATCAAAGGAAGGTGGGGATGGTGTAGATATTGGGTTGGGATTATTTGAAGGTAAATAAAAATTAGATATAATATGAGGCTCAACTAAAGGTAGAATAGGAGTAGCTTAGCTAGGTTCAGCCAAAGGTGAAGTAGGATGCGCAAAAGGCTTAAAAGCAATAGCTAGCATCTTTGGGGAAAGAAAAATATAAGGATATTGATATCTAGAAAAATGATAATAATTGGTCATGGCATGATCCATGACCATGCTTCTAAGAGGCTTTGATGAAACTAGAAGTGTACCATGCAATCGCTCCATCTCTACCCTACAAAAAATAAGAAGAATTTTAGAATTAGGCACTATGAAATAAGGAACACAATAAGATGAATGGAAAGATTGAAATAAATAAGTACAATATCCAATAATATTGATAACTCTATCCTTGATATGTCATCCTAGAAATGGATCATCTAAAGTATGACCATCATCATAATCAAATGTATGTAGGTCAATGGTACAGGTAGGTATGATCTTCTTATCATAAAGTCTCATGATGAATATAATGTCTATTCTTGGTTAATACCATGGGTATATCATCAATAAGAGGTTGATGGGACCATGGCTTCAAGGATAGTAGAAACTGAGTGATAAGATGAGGGTATAGATCTAAAGTTTTAATCTTGAGGCTAGTCTCATCTCACTCAACATCATCAAAATCAAAGAGGTTAGGTGGTATGTTCCTAATGATTTTTGGGTGACCATGATCACCTTGGGTATAATTGATAGGATAATTAAAAGTTTGAGATTCCCTAAATGGGATACTGGGAAAGGTTGCAAGGGTTGAAATTTTAAAGTCACCATATTTTTAGAATTATTTGAAATTTCAAGGGTTTGTGTCTCATTGAATCTTGTAAATAGCACTGTTATGGGGAAATTTGATGCATTATTATGTAGATGAGGCTATAACCCTCATATAATGATTCCAAGGTATACCTAGTAATATGTTTTAATAAAGGGGAAAGTTAAATATCATAACATTTACATTAATAGTGATAGGAAGGATGGTAATAAGAAGCCACATGCAAACTAAAGGAGGAATTCACCTTATATCATAACCTTGACATGTAATACACATGGATTTGAGATTGTGCTCAAAATATCTAATTATTTTAATAAAATCAAGGGAAATGACACATGTACTAGAACCCTCATCAATCAAAGCATGCTTAAATTGGATATCACTAATTTAGATCTTAATAAATAGTAGATGAGCATCCACATAAAGAAGAATCTCAAATAGAATCATGGAAGTGATAGGAAAGTTAAGGGAAAGAAAGGTGTCCATTATTTCATCGACATGTATGGACATATCTTCACATTAAATTATTATACTATCTTTAGACCCAAATAAGGTAGCTTCAATTCCTACTAGGGGAGGATGAGGGATGTTCATTTCAAATGATAATTGCATCAAATGGTTGTGATGATATGTGGAATTTTGCATTACTTTTAGGAAAGGTATTTGATATGGGAGATGATAAATTTATGCTATGGGGTCCCATTCATCATAACCCATGGGCAATTGCTAGATAGAGGTGCATAATGATGTAAGAGCTCCTAAGAAGGAGGATTGTAAGTGCAGTCAAACTTGGGGTGGTAAGATGTTGTTAGTTGATTTGAGGAAAAATAGGTTGACTGTAATTAGATGGTAGGATAGTTGATTTATGTATTTCTTGTGATTGAGTTGAATAAATATTATTGGAAGGTTGAGGAATGTTTTTAATTTTTATAAATATTGGGAGAATATTAAAGATATTGTGAGAGTATTATCTAGTTGAGATGTTGGAAGTGGTTCTTATAAAGATATAAGGTCCTCTTTCCCCAACTCTATGAGGTGTGATGGAGAAGAGTCATGAATGACATGGAATGTTTGGGAGTTTTAGTGCATGTGTGTTAGATTATAATTAAAAAAAACCAACTATCCTTTGTATATTAGTCACATTTACAACATTTTATTAATTGGTGAGGTCTATAAGACTATCAACATTATTTATGGAAGGAGTAGGATTATCATTGATAGCTTTATGATTAAGAAGAGGATATTTGTATATATAAAGATGAGCATTAGCTTGGTTTAAATCTTGATTTTTTTTTCATGAGCTATAGAGGCTATGTCATCTGCGTGTTGGCATGTTCAAGTGATTCATGATTTAAGTTTGGTAAAATAATAAAATCCATATCTAGATTACATAATTATCAGAAAGTCTTGTGAGATTGAACCTAACTTGCATGAAACCAACAAAATTTATTCAGATCATACCATGATTTATAATGATTGAGTTGAATATTATTGGAATGTATATAATCAATAAAATGAACTATCCTTCACATATTAGTCATATTTATAAAGTTTTATTCAATGGTGAGGTATATAAGATTGTCAACATTATTTGAGGAAGGATTAGGCTTGTCATGTCTATCTTTATGATTAGGAAGAGGATCTTTGTATATAGAAAAATGAGCATTAGCTTGGTTTAAATCTTGATTTTTGTTTTGTGTTTCATGAGCTTTGGAGGCTATGTCATATGCTTATTGGTATTTTTGAGTGAGTGATTCATGATAAAAGTTTGGGCTAATAATAGAATCCATATCTAGATTACATAATTGTCTGCAAGGCTTGTGAGAGTAACCCTAACTTTCATGAGACCAATACAATTTGTTTAGATCATACCATGATTTCATAGGATGAGTAGGGTCAAGATATTGTGGTATAGGCTTGTGAAGATGCTTTTGAAGCTTAACTAAGGATAATGGTTTGTGGACATTAATTTTATTGTTTGGGAAAATATAGGATTAGGAGTTGTATTTGGAGGGGGAGCATGATCCACAATATTATTGAGAGTAATGGATTTAATGTTGTGAATAGTGTCATAAGTATCAGTGACACCATCATTGGTAGCATTATGGTTTTTAATTTTAATGATCATGTGAGTACCCAAGGGAGGTTGAGATGGTTCAAATTGGCACATGATAAAATCATGGTGCTTACTCAAGGGCTTCTTCCAAAATTCTTAGAGAAAGATTCCAAGCTTGATATTAAAACTTGGGGTAGAGATCATTACTGAATAGATGAAATAGATTATCATCTTTCATTTTATGCTCAAATTTATTATACAAGTTATTCCAATATTAAATGAAATATTATGTAATTTTAGTTTTATGTTTCTTACAATTTATGAAGTGAGGTAAAGTATATTCTCAGGGAGATCACTAGTTTGAAATTCTTGTACCAGGGAGTTAATCAAATCTTCCAAACTAGTGATAGAATAGGTTTTGAGTTGATTGTACCAATTTAGAGAATATTTAGAGAGTGATTTAAATAATATATTGGTAGAAACAAAGGTATTAAGTTTGAATCAATATTTATAGAGATTATTAAATGTTTTTAAATTTAATGTGGGATCAGTGGACCCATTATAACTAATGGTAGGTGTGATACCTCATATGTCGATATTGGAAATTTGAGGTATAATAGTTTCATTTTGGAGATGTTTGATCATTTTATTAATGAGGGGTGGTTAAGGAATGAGGTTACCATGAGAATACCTACGGGGGGATGGGTAGCATTTGGATTTTGTAGTCCCCATGAAACTTGTTGGGGTTATTTTTGAAGGTGACTGAGATGATTTTGCATTTGTATCATTTGATTGGTGTTATTGGTTTGAAAAGTATTCATTTGATTAAGAGTTTTCAATAAGATTTAATGAGTTTGGGTAGTATTTTTACTAGTAGACATGGCATGCAAAATATTGGTATTAGTGTTAGTGTCTTAGGTTGCACTATGAGTAGTGGCATGCATGACACTAGTGGAATGGGAAGTATTGGTAGAAAATTAAGCACTAGTAGCATGATTATCATGTGTATCAAAAGAGGAACTAGTGGAATAATTAACATTGGAATAAAAATAAGAACTAGTATCATGATTAGTATTAGTAGAAAAGGATGCACTAATGGCATGATTGAGGAGGAGGGTCTTCTGAAAAGGCCCACTAGATGTTGAACATGCCATGTTACTGGAGATACTTGGCATGGAGGTTGAATAGGTCATAAAATAAGAAGTCATGGTGTGGGAAGGAATCAAAAAAAAATAGGAAAGGTTGATAAGAAAATAAAGTTTCACCCATAAATTCATGAGAGAATATAAGGGAGGGTGAAAGAGGTTCTTATACTTGAGCACCTATCATCAGATTATAGATAGTTTAAGGGTCCTTTCCTCTATGTTGAGGATATTTATTAATTAAAAAGAGAATTTTAGGTTTGTACTATAATTCAATATTATCTTCTAAATATAATAGAGGATTAAAAATTGATGATGAATGAGGAAGAGCCCCATAATTGGTAGTGTGAGTGGAAACGTGCACATTGCTTTCATCTAAAATGGAAGCCACAAGTTGTTTTTGGGGAAACCTATTGGGATGAGTAAGAATAATCATGTTTTTTGGATTAAACACTCTATTATACTCAAATAGGAAATTCATGATGATAAAAGGAGTCTAAAGAGGTGATTAAAAAAAGATAGAAAATAGGATACAAAATCGAACTGGTCAACTATGTTCTATAAACCAAGAAATTAGACAAAATAAAAATAGAACATAGTCATATAGGTCAATTGTGTACTAATTAGTAGTTGATAGGTCAAGAAATAACAATACATAGTCAAATAGGTTTATTGTGTAATGTTAAGATAAGGAACTAAACATGAAGATAAAGACAACCATATAGGTTGACTATGTACTACAGACATATATGTTGAATAGTCTGTAAGAGTCTGCGTTGAGAAAAATAACAATATTCTAAAAATAATAAAATGTTTTGCAAGATAATATCTAAGAAAATTAAATTAATCACACAAATAATTAGATCAATGTGACTGATCTAATTAGAACACACAACACAAACCTTGCACCAATTCTAGTTAATGCAAGTTTTACAATATAAAATACAATGATCAAAGAGAAAGGAGTAAAGGGAAAGTAAATTCTAACTAATTGGTCATTCATAAGTGTTATTAATTTATAATGAGGTTTGCTTTTAATGTGATTTGTAATTTGGATGTAGTGAGGAACTATATAGTAATCTAAGGTTGGTTTCAGGAAGTTTAGGCTAAAAGGGATATGTATTAGTGATGATACTTGCTTGGTATTGGGGCCTACACCCTCACTTCATAATCCCTCAATGATAAGGGTGTTAGGTTATTTTCCAATATATACCATCAACCATGTGTTTATACTTGGCTATAAAACCAAGTTAGCTTCCCCTTTGTTGATGAAATCCAAGTTGGTAGACCTTGAGAAGACAAATGTTTAATGATTTTTTTATGTAAAGTGATTTGGAAGTATGTGCAAAAGAGAAAAATAGTGTGACTAAATTATTAATTTGAAAAACCATGTTTTTTACTCTAATCATGCAAGTAACTGAAAAGAAAGGTGAAATAATTACTAGCAAAAAGAGGTTAATTCCTTGATTATGAAGAGTACAAAATTAGTTCAAGCAATACTATATGTAAACAAATATAGAACAAAGTTTAATGGATTGATACTATTTTGTGGAATCAAGGTATATAACAACATAGTCAAATAGGTTGACTCTATCTTCTAGATATAAAATAGGCTAAAAATTATGTCAAGTTGGTCAACCTAGTTGGCTTTAGAGCTACAATTTTATAAACTACCAACTTGTGAAAAATAATACTAAAAATGAAGAACTTAAATGACAAAGAGAGGAATAATGAAACTTGGTGGGTTAGAATATGTTTATATTGTAAAATTTTATGCTATGATGTTCAAATGTTGATTCAAAAATTTTACTAACATAGTCAATTGGTTTGACAAAGTTTACAAAACTTGTGTGCTAAAAAATAAGTTATGAACAGAGTTGACTGGTTCAACTATGTTTCCAAACTTGTATACTAAAAGAGAAGAATTATGAATAAATTCATCTAGTTTGACTATGTATTTAAATATGAAACTAAAGGATATTATGTCAAATTTATTGATCCAATCACCTATACTTGGAGAAGACATGCACAGACAAAATAGAGTCATTTTGGAGTAATTATGTGTTAAACATGTGCATAGATTGTTATAACTAAATCCACAGGTTCAATAAATTACTAATAAAATACAAATATATGATATGATGAAAAAACTGAATTCATGAAATAAAACCTAAAAGGTTTTGACTTATGCTGGGTTCAATAAAATGTATGCAAATGTAAATGCAATTGATTTATTAATCAATCCTATCTCAGAGAAGATAAATCCTACTTACACTTCTGATTATTGATACATTAGATGTTTGGGGTCATGACTAAGATGGATCCACTAGACCTAACCAAGGGATATATTACCATAATAACATCATTGGAGAGGGTTCCAAATCCTATAGTCAAGTAACACTGTGCAATAACCCTATCTAGGTCTTATTCTTTCATATTCATAAAGTAAATTATAAGTAGATTAAAAATCTAATCTAGTGCTCACAAAATATTGTGGCACAAAGTGGGGTTAATAAACATAAAAAGTAACATTTTTAAGATAATCCTAATTAATCTATGTATATTTAAAACCCTTATGCATGGGAGAAATGTACAAATGCAAATCTATTTACTCTTACAAATGAAGAACAAAGTTAAGAATACTTACCTTTGAAGATGAACCCATCAAGCCTCAATCTCTCCCTTAGCCAAGGTGATTTGCATGAGGTTATTATGGTTATTAAGGATAACAAGGATAATTTATCCTTAGGATACATAAATTCTATATGAATCAAAAAGACTTCTTCACAAGACAAGATCTGTATATTGAAAAAACATATTGAAATCCTAAGGTATGCTCCTCAGGTAGAATAGTGGATGAATAGATGCATAATTATATTTGTCATCTTATTATCTTGTCCTCATAAATGGTTAAATTAATGTGTATATATAGATTAATATAACCCTAATCATTTTTAAAATTATAGTTGATAGGGTCAGCCCAATTGACTCTATCTTCATTTTTCCAAAAACAAGTTAGGTCTTTGTCTAGGTTGGCTAGGAACTAACCTATACCCTTAATGAGTTTAATCAATTTTAATATAAATTAGATGGGGTTGAAAATGTAACATAACTATAAAAGAGGATTTAAGGCTTAGGAAGGGGATAAGTAAGGTGGTGAAATCTTTGAGGAGTGTGCAAGAAAGGATATAAAACTTAGGAAAATACAGATGGCAAGGTTGTGGATATAGCAAGTGGTAGTATAGGGGATAATAATATTATGAATCACCAATGGTCTACCCACCCCTTTCCTAGTACACTTTTTGATGTGTACATTTAGAGAGATTGAGACTGGATATGTTATTACAAGAGATAAAGCATCAATAATTGATGAAGTTTAAAAATATTATGTCTATATAGTCGGTTCATCGAGTTTCACACCTTTTCACATCTCAAGGTATGTGGATGTGATTCTACTACGTTTATTCTTGTAATATTTTTAAATGATATAAGGGTTCTCATGAATTTATTTTGGTAGTTTATGGTAACACAAAACCTCTTGGTTTCCAATAATAAATCTACCAACATTCACTTTCCATTGACCATTGGTAGATATACTTGTGTAAAAATAAATTAAGATAAATTAGTGGAAGCATATATGGCATGAGTTACCTCTAATCATTTCATAGTCACCCTTCATTTGATATATATGGAATAATAGATCATGTATTAATAAGATCATTCAAACATGTCCCCTAAAATGAACATTTATGCATAAATTATGATGATAAAATGGAAGTTAGAATATTTGACTATACTGTCAGATCAAGTAATCAAGTTCATAATTGTGAATATTATTGATGATGTGGCTATTGAAGATGATGGTGAAGTAGTGGAAGAAAACTACTTATCACAAGGCATTAAGGAGGCCCATATTCCTAGAGTTGATTTAAGCTAGACATAGAATACATATCTAGAGACTCGAACCCAAAGAGGTTTTAGGAGGACATTGGAATGGCTCATTAATAATGGAATTGATGTACAAAATTCTCAAATTCTTCTAATGTTAAAGGCTTTGGATATACCTCCCCCTAATCCAACTTACCAAAAATATGTAGGAGATATATAAACACCATTAGGTAATATACGATACATTGTTATGGTGATATAAGAGACTAGAGATCCATCACCTTGACTTGAAAATAGACCCTTGAAGTTCAATATCAAAAAGGAAACTGGTGGGAATTGGACTCTAGGGATAAAAACTATGCTAAGTGAAACATCAAATAAGTCTGTTCATAAACAAGTCTTGATAAAAAAAATACTACATTATAGTTCATGATAATGGATCCTTCTTTCTTGGATCCAAAGTAACTTCTTCAACCACAATAACTTCTCTCCTTCTGATACTCTTCAAGAGGGTCCTCCTTAGGTCATTTCCCAAAACTCCCTTGAATCAATTCCTAAATAAAGTACATCTTTTCCATAATTAGAAAAAACTTTTATCAAAGAGCTAAGACATTTTCATATTATCCTAGAAGAGGAAAAAACTAACACTCAAAAGACTCTAAGATTGGAAATATTTCCCCTTCCTCAAACTAAAGACAAAATGGAAAGTGTGGTAGAATAGACTCTTATTATCCACAAACAAGTTTAGATAATATCATCATCATAATAGGAGGTGGATACTGAAACTTCTCAATGGTTTATAAATATAGTGAATAAGAGGAATAATATTGTTCCCCCTTTAGATATTTATTTATTCACTCTAAATCCTTAACATCCTCAAGCTACCAAGAAACTTAAAATGGTTTCTCATATTGTGTTAGATGATCAAGGTGAGAGATATGCTAAAAATTACATTCCTCCTTAGGAGAAATAAAAAAAAGAAATTACATCTGTAGATTACTAGGTTTCATGTGTGTACCTAGTAAAGGCTACTCATGAAGGGTTGAAAGATGATGTTCAGACTTCCATTGGTTCATTACTAAATAGGTTTGATCAGGACAAAGCCACAAAATATCAATTAAGGAAGAAGGTGGACCAAATCATCTCTATTGTCTAAATATATCTCTTCCCATATTACCTATAATTAGATGGTTTGCATGACTCTAAAGCTATGTATCAAAATTTTTACTTTTGTGAAGAAAGAGAAGGAAATAACGCTCTTTTTCAATTAAATCAATAAATGTAGATGTTGCAAGACTTTGAGATGGTCTTTAATTGTGAATGAATTATCTTACACTCATTTATTCATAGTATTGTTCTATTCATACATTCTAAAAAATATATAAAATGATATTAATTTTATTTTAAGTTAATGGGTGTGATTTATAAGGGAAATATGCATTTGATCACTTATTTACATTCTTTCTCTCTCTTTTCATAGTTAATACTTTCTATTTTTCTAATTCATTTTCCTATTTGTATTTCCTTTCTCATACATGAAAACCACCAAATGAATTTACTATGTCAAATTCTTAATATGTTAGACTTGTATTTTTATCTTCTTTTTAAGAAAATTAGCTTTGCCTAAAATTAGAAAAAGGACTCTATCCTGTAATACTATTGACTGTAACATGAGTGCTGAAATGATTTACACTTTTTCTAGCCAACTATTTTTGGCACCCACTATGGGGCATGTTATGTGCTAACCCATGCAACCCATAATTATATATTGGAAGTATTTCTTCTACCATTTTTCTAGAAAAATGTTTCACTAGGTATAGAAAATCTAAAGGTATTATTTGACCTTTTCTATGATTTACAATAACATCTTAGTTTTTAATTTGACCCTGAAAATAAAATTAGAGTTGGGGAGTCTATAAGTTTTCCTACATGTCTAAAGGATTAAAGGTCACATCAATGAGGTACCTTGGTGAGTCAAAATATTATCCTTCCTAGAACCATTATACCTCAAATAGTATTTTTCCAAAGAATGGTTGTACCATGGGAAAATGCCATTGGCCCGCTAAATCTTATGATAGTTGAATGAGATCTCAAGGGGTTAAATAAGAATTTATCCAAGTTTTATGGTGATGGGAAAATACACACTAATGAAAACATCATGACATTATTTACTTCATGTGGAATATTAGGGGTCGATCATGAAGATATAGTTATAATATTTCTTATGGAAACTCTTACAAATGGAGTTTCATCTTGGCTTTATCATTTAGATGCAGTAACTATTACAAACTAGAATAACATGAAAAAAATTAAAGTCTATTTCAAACTAGCTAAAGATGTTCATGAATTACTTGCTCAATTGACTCAGATGAAAAATGAGGATTATGAACCCATGCATGATTTCATGGCTAAATCCAACAAGTTATTAAATAAAATACTGCAAGAAACTAAACCAACAATGAAAAATTATAAATGTTTCTTCATCAATGCTCATCTACCATAAGTTGGTTTTTTATTGAAAAGTAACATAATACCTAACCTAGAGTAGATTCAAACATTTTATACCCAAATTGAAGATGACATGGTTATGGATAATAAATTGCAAAAGGATTCTTCAAAATCTATAGGACAAACTTCAATTCATGATTTGAATGAACAATTAATTAAAAATTTGGCAAATGATATTGTGGCATTTAATAAGTAGTTACCTCAAAGATAACTAGCATCATGACAAAAAAATCCTTACGATAAATTATGTAACAAACAAAAAATGGTCAAGGTTACCCATTCCACAATAGAGGTTAGGAATTGAGTCTCCCCTAGTTAATGTGGTCTTGGAAATAGATGATATGTATGTTTATGATGAAGATGAACTTGAAAAAAAAGATATAGGTCTTCAATAATATGAAACTAATGAACCTAGTGGTAACTCTGGTAATGCATTTTTTTAATATGAGTGTTAGGAGGATGAATACAATGACATAATCAAAGATATGAATTTTCAATCATTTGTTGTGTTTACAAGGTCCTACAATGAAGATGTTAAGAAGAAATAAGAAGTTGATAAGGTTAAATAAAATGAGAAGATAATAAGTAATGATACCTATAAAGTCACATCTAATCCTACCATACTCCATAGAGGATCTCCTCTACCATTCCAAGCAAAGAAAAAATATTTTGAAGCTAAGGTGATTATTCCATATCACACTTTGAATCCATAAAATCTAAACACCAATGTAAATTTAAAAAATAAAGTGGCTCCAACACCTAAAATATTTGATGCCACATCTTCATCTCAAGTCCCCTCATTTGATATATTAGATCATTTCAACAAGTCCAATATTGAGATGTCATAGGATGAATATTCAAGATCTAACCTAGATCAATAAAATCATATGTATAATTTCATCAAATGGGGTTTAATAAATATGAAAAAGTATAACTTTAAAGGGATTCTAGATATTCCTCCAAATACAAAACCTTCAAACTTTGTTATGGTTGTGACTTCTCCTACTAGTAAACAAGAACTATTCTACATATCCCTTTTTTTAATCACTACAAACTGAGGAGCTTCTGATAATGTTATTCCTTTTAAGGTTACTCATGCTTTAGGTCTCACTTATATTAAGACTTTTGGTCAGATTTTCTCTATGGGCACCAGATAAGTCCCATTAGTAAGACATATCCAAGATGCACAAGTATTCCTAGCCTTATTTCCATATAAAATAATTAACATGAAAATCTTGGTTGAAGATATTCTTGATACATATGAAATGTTTTTGGGAAAGAGTTTTTGTAAGGATTTAGGTGGAGATATTCAGATGGATATATTTCATATTATGTTTTTAGTCAATGGCACTAAGCATAATTTGGAACCTAGGTCAAAAGATAATGTTACCATATGAGAGTCTAAGGATCCAAGGGCTGATATTATTTATGCAGATGTAGGTTGGGTTATTACATGATGATGTCTATAGTAGCTATATGTATGCTAGAACTAGTTGAAGGCAACTATAATGACATTTAGCTTCTTGGATTTGATGTAAATTATTCATTAGTAGGTTATAGCATGGGATATATCCTTGTTTCACCAAGTAAATAGGTTTTCCATTTTAATTTCAAGTTGAAGTTTAAATGTACTAAAAACATGGTTGAGTATGAAGCCTTCCTTCATGGATTTCATACAACTAAATAAATTGGAATATAAAAATTAAAGGCACAATAAAAAATTGAACTCATTGTAAGACATGCTAGAGATTAGTATCGAGTGAAGAATGATAATTTGAGGCATTCCAAGAATAGGTTATGGGATTATATTGAATCTTTTGATGTTTTTTTTATTGTGTCAGTCTTAAGATAAGATAATGCTAAAGTTGATAAATTTTTTATTTCATCATCACTTATGATTCCTTCCATCAAGATTGAACATGATAAATACACTATTTAAATTTTATCTAGGCCAATTAGACCTAATAATGTTGATCATTGGCAAGTTTTTAATAATGATGAGAAAATAATTTCCTACTTGGGAAAGGCTGATAACTTTAGTAATTTATATTTTGAAGGAAAAACTTCTTATAGGTAATCACATTTTGAGTAGAATAGGAAGCAAAATAATGTTGAATCTTCTACTAATAATATAAGAGGATCTAAAAAAAATAGATACTGCTGAAAATGGAGAGGTAATCTAACTTAAAGGTAACAAAATTAGAAAGGATTGGTTTCCCTTGAGTATTTTTTGATAAACATTATAGATATATAAAGGGTAAATTACATTCTCAAATGTCATATTCTTATGAATATGAATAAGTAAACATTGGCACTTTTGAAGAGCCCAAGTATGTCAACATTGGAAAACACTACTCTAAAGAAGAAAGATAGATTAATTAATCTCTTTAATATATATAAATATGTGTTTGCCTAAATTTATGATGACCTAAGACATTTCACACCCAAAGAGATGAATCATAAGATCCCCTTGAAACCAAACACTTGTCCTTATTATAAAAAATAGAGGTCCTACAATCCAAAGATTTATTTGACTATTCATGTTGAGATTTAAAATATGCTAGATACACATATTATCTACATTATTCATCATTATAAATGGGTGGCCAACATTGTGCCCATTTATAAGAAGAATAGTGAGATTTAAATTTGTGTGGAATTCTTGAATTTGAACAAAGTGTCACTAAAGGATAATTATCCCTTGCCAATTATGGATCAAATACTTCAAGTTGTTATTAGATTATAGATGTTTTCCATGCTTCATGGGTTTATGTGATATAATCCAAGTCAATTTTTTAGGTGAATATAAACATAAAACAACCTTTGCCACACCTTGGGAACTTCACTTACACAAGGATGCCTTTCACTCTCATCAATATCGGGGCCACATTTTAGACGGATATGGATTTAGATTTTAATGATCTTATTATTAATATCATAGTGGTTTAATTAGATGATCTCACAATATTTTCCAAAAAATGTGAGGATCATTATGATCATTTCATGAAATTTTTTGACAAATTTTGAGCTCATGGTATTTCTTTAAATACTAATAAATCCATGTTTAGAGTAATATAAGGAAAACATATTGACCACATTATGATGAAATAAGTAACTAAAATTGATCCTAAGAGAGTTCAAGCCATTCACAATTTGTATTTACCTATAAGAAAGTAGGACATTTAGTCTTTATTTTGTAAGGTCAATTTCTTGAAAAGTTTTATACCTAACTTTGCTTATCTCACTAAGTATATCACTAGTATGATGAGAGGAAAAGTAAATTTTAAATGGAGTAAAGAAGGGGAATAGTCATTTGATGAAATTAATACCTCCATTTATATGGGCCCGACCCTAGTATGACCTGATTTTAACAAAGATTTGATCATTTATTACTATTCATCTGAACATACTCTCTCAAAAATTCTTGTACAAAAAAATTATGAAGGCATTGAATCACCCATTACCTTTATGAGTTATGGATTGAAAAACATGAACTCAAATACTCCTCCATTGAGAAGCATGTTGTTGAGGTATGTTCCTATTGTTGTGTTGATGTATTAATGGTTATCATTTCTATCAAAGGTAATTGAGTTTCATCAATGTCCCAAAGGTGATCTTGTGAATATGCATGGTAAGTGATGATGTTGGCTTAAGCATGATCTAGTAAGTCCTTGAGTTCTACATAAGATCTTGGCATAATCTTGTGATGTGATAAGCTTATGAACAATTCTATTTTGTATTTATATGAGAGATAATTATAAAGATAATTTTGATTGTGTTAAATTTCTTTTTGTGATAAGGTCATTGGTGAAAAAGTTCATAAGAAGAAAGTCTTTATAGACAAAGTGTTTTGTGAAGCCTAGTCTTATCTTGGTGAAGCCATGATTAGTAAAGATTTGTGAAGTAAGTGAGTTGAGGCTTGTGATAATGTGTGTGGTAGTAATTGAGCATCGTATGTGGTTTTTTGACATGAGAATGTGTTTTAAAGTGTATCTATAGTGGAAGGTCTCAAATTGGTATGGTACCTAGTAGGTTTATTTCATAAACTAGTTCTTAATCATGGATATGGCTTGTAGAGGCATGATGGTGGTGATATAGATGTGTATGGGCTTTAATTTATACAATGTAGTGTTAGATCATGTGATAAAGATGTTGACCTAGTCACACGACTTTCAAGGTGAGCCAAAGGAAATGAAGAGATGAAAACTCAAGAAGGATTTTCTCATACTTGTTAGCACATGTGATAATTACATGGGAAGTTGAGATCTAGGGATAGATTTAAAAGGGTCTTAAAATGATTTCCAAGATTTAAGAGTTGGTTTTATGAGTAAAGCTTTATGAACACAGGTTAAGAATCAAAACTAGTTTAAAACCATCCTAAAACCCTCATAATGACCCGATATAGAATATATTTTTGGAAATGGATTAGAATGGATTGGATGACCTATTTTTATGCTTCGATCATGGATTTAACTCTTCTAGGTACCTTCAAGTGACATTGATTTGTTATGTTAGTGAGTGGACCCCATATAAAAATGCTTATTTCTCAAACATTTGATGTAGCCAATAGGGTTGACCAAGTCAAAGCATAAAAATGATTAGAGGATGATGTGTGAGACTTTTATTTTGTGTCCATTTAATTTTTTGAGTAGGTTATAGAATTCAAATATTCTAAAATAGTCATGGAAGTTGGCATATCATTAAAAATTCCTAGTGAGGAAGACAATGAGAAAATCAAGAAGAAGTGGGAATGAGATTAAGAAAGTGTTGTCATAGAATAGGGTTTAATCCAATTGAATAAAAATGTTTTTCAAGAATAGTGAAACATATCCATATAGGTTATATGTTTTGGAAGTCAATGAAAATGTTGAAAATATTGTTCACAAAATGACCTGTCAAGTGAAGATGAGATAGTAAAGATGTAAAGTTGAGAGATTGGTCTATAAAACTAATATTATCACTATACCATGATATATATATATATATGATAGTTACCTAATGATATCATAATATCATAAAAATGTATCAATATTTATTAAAAGTGCCCACATAGGTGCTGAAAGACATAATCACCATGATTGGTCTTCTAGGTAGAATGGTAGTTTTTGGTATGCAAGATGGATTGATGAGTTTGAGATGTTATATCATGATTTAATGTATATAGTGCACATGTTGATATTTATTTGGATATATATTATATACAAATTATTTCTATAAGGTTGAGATTTAGTATAATAATTTGAAATATAGAAGCCAAAATGCCTTATCTAGGTGAGAAAGAACTATGAAAGAGAAGGTCAACATATTAGCTTGAAATATTAATGGTTGACACTAGAAATTGTGATTTATATATTTAAGTATATTATATATATCACATAGTAAATATTCATGTGAATTATATGCCTTGTATCCTTACCAAAGCTAAAGACAACATTCCATAGGACTGTGCTTTAGAGCATTCAGGTAGTTTTATATGTATTAGTAAGATTGATGTTCCTAAGTCATTATGCCTAGGTTGGAAGTGTTTTAAGAATATAATGGTATTATAAATATATCATTTTTATGATTTATTATTCATGTGAATTTACATATCAATTTTTTGATGTTCAAGTATGCATGACTAGTTTCTAAGGTGTTTTGATATATTTGAGTAAGTTGAGTGAAGAGTTGTTCCTGAGCCATTATATCATGATAAGATTTATACCAAGCATAAGGTGATGGTATAAATATGACATGGGATATTATACATGAATTTTTAATGTTTTAAATTTCCCATACTAATATCTAAGGTCAAATTGTTAATGACTAGGTTTTGAGTAAATTGGTAGTTTTAAGTGAGCTTTTTTGATGAGGTCCTGAGTCTTTAGAGCCTAAGTGATAGAGTATAATGAGTTTGATGATGACCATGAGGTCATGAAATTTACATTTATATATGGTTTATGCCTAAAATATGTTCTTATAGGCTATATGAGTTTTATCTTTAAAGATAATGTTTTTAAGGTAATTAGACCTAATAGGTGTTTGAGGCATAATTGTGCTTTCAATGTGTAAGCAAATGATTTATGACATCCTGATATTGGATAAGGTTATTTTTTATTTCTAGATAAGTTTTTTAAATGTTTTAATTATTTTATTTGGGTCATTTGGGCCATAGGGGTTGAAGTTACTCTGTGGAAAGGATAGACCTAATTGTAATTAGGTCTCTAGTAAGCATAAAAGAAGAATGAGGTCTAAATGTACTTAGCCAACCTGAAATTGATCTAAATCTAATTGATTCCTATATTTAATTTTTTATTATTTATCTTTTGGTATTTATATATATTTATAAATCTCTTTGGATGAACAAAAGAGTATGCGAGCTAGTGACTTGTATTTATACAAAGCATAATAGGCCTAATTGTGTGAGCAGTAGAGAAGAGACACATGAGTGAATAAAAGGTAAGATTGAGAAGGAGAAGTAGGTATTTAAGACCATATATATATGGGATAGAGAATATTATGAATATATAATATAGTTTTTCCATATTGATAACAAGTTCAAGTGACCTAATAAGACTAGTAAGAGGCAAGTTGAGCGAAGAGTTTGAATAGACGGTTTGAGAGAGATATAAGAGTGTGAAGATAAAAAGAAGGTCATCATCATCAGTTGAGAAATAAATATGTATCCAAAGGTGATCATATTTTATATGTGGTTGATTTAGTGCTAATTCACCTTGGGGGTTGGTGCCTCTTTGCAAGTTGGTGCTTGCTAAAGGCCTAGGTGAGTTGGTGCTTGACTAGTGAGGGGCTAGTGCTCCTTGTGAGGTTTGTGCCTCACTAAATCTTGATTAATTACTTATAATAATTTATTCCAAGTCGTGTTTCAATTTTTTTTATCCCCATAATGGTTTTCCATATATCTCTTGTGTTCATATGTTGTATGGTTATGTGGATGCTTGTTTAAGCATTGGTTGATGTATGTGGTTGAATGAATGCTTCATGAATGATAAGTGAAATTGAATGATTATTTTTAGGGAAATAATTTACCCCCCTCTTATTGGATGTGATTCCAACACATTATTATGTCTTTTTCAAGTTAGTAAAATAATTTAGGTACTATATTTTGAATTCACACATTATTGTCCTAGTTATGGACCCAATATTCAAATCCATATTAACACAAAAAGAGGTTGGATTGAAAAGGGGAGGATGGATAGATAATTTTAAAGAGTTTTATTTAGAAATAAAAACTACCAAGCTTGTTTTAGGTCATGATTTATATTAACTAATTATTTATAATAAATTGGATTATACTGTTGATGGAACTCAAGAGTCAGATCCATCAGAAGAAACACCTAGAGTTTTATTTGTTGGCACTATATAGGAATGGCACTTGGATATAGATTATTTTATTAAATATGGAGAATGAACTAAGGTATTTATTTTAAAATAAAAAATATCAATAAATATCAGAGCTATGACATATGTTATATGGGATAATACCCTTTTCAAAAGAGGGATTGATGGTATGTTCTTACGTTAGTTTGATAAACAATAACAAAAGAGGTTACTACAAGATTTTAATAGTAAGGCATGTGGTGTAAATTCATCCTCACTTATCACAACACATAACATTCTCAAGGAAAATTATTACTAACCCATCCTCTTAAATATGCCCATGATTGGGTTTATAAATGTGAGGCTTGTCAAAGATTTGTAGGGACGCTGAAGCTCATAGATTTACCTCTAAATAAAGTGGTAATGAAATAAAAATTTAAATATTGGGGCCTTGATTTAATATGGGTAATGAATCCCCATTCCAATGCATTTCATATTCACATCCTCATCATGGTAGATTATTTCACCAAAAGGGTTGAGGCTATCCTAGTAAATCATATTACTTTTGAAGTATAATGTAATTTCATTAAAGAGAACATCTTTGTCAAATATGGAGTTAATAAAAATATAATGACTGATAATGAGTCAATTTTGTATTCTCTAGCACCCATTTATTTCCATTATGAGTATGTAATTTATTTATCTCACTTATTTGACTGTTATTCTCAGGGTAATGGTTAATCAGAATCAAGAAACAAGAATCCAGTCACCATTATTCACAAGCTAGTGGATGATAATTACCATAATTTGCATATGAAGTTTTATGATGCACTTTGGGCTAACTACATTACTCCAAAAAAATTTATGTTCATGTCACCATTTTAGTTGATGTATGACATTGATACTTCTTTTCCTATCACATTGAAATCATCGTCACTTAAATTAGCGAAGGCAGTTCAAAATCAAAACTTTCAAGACTAATTAGAAAAGAGGATTTTGTACCTAAAAAATATGTAGGAAGAAAGAATCATGGTGGTTGATAGTATTACATAATATCAATAAAATTTTAAGGCACTTTTTGATAATAAGGCCAAATAAAATGATTTTCATATTGGTGATTCTATTTTTCTATGGGATAAAATAAATGAACCAAAATGTAGCCACAAGAAGTTTGATTCTCTATGGAAAGTTCCATTCAAGTTTCATAATTTGTGTGGTTATGAAACATATTATCTAACTCACATGGATGACACTCATCTCCCACTCCCCTACAATCTCCAATATCTCAAGATTTTTAAATAATAGTGACTAGTTCCCCTAGGAGATTGTTTAGCATTAGGATTTGGGTTGTGTTTGATTTATTTTTATTTGTCATTTTTATTTGTTTTATTTTAATTATTTTCTAGTTTCTCTTTCTTTTAAATTTTTATAATTAAAATGAATCCGTATCCCAACTCAAGCGATTTTGAAAGTTAAGCATGTAAACCTAAAATTTTTGGAGTTCATCCTTGCATTTGTCAAATGTATGCCCCCAATTGGAGCCAATTATTATCCCTCAAAATTCACCGATGAAATTTTTGGACACTCCACTAAATTTTTTTAAGATCCTTGAAAAATCATAAAAAGAGTATTAGGGGCCTTAGTTTATTTTTTATTCTCTTAGGTTGGGGTTTTGAGGATATAATGTAGTAATTAGATCCTAATTGCTACAATGTACCCATCAAACCTTGATGAATTAAATGCATATATTAGGCCCTAATGATTGCAATGAAATTATTAGTATTCAACAAATACAATGAAGCCATCAGGCCCTGATGATTAAAATACAACCATAAAGCCCTGATAACTATAATGTTTTCATTAGGCCCTAACAAATACATAATAATTATGAATTCCCTAAATCAACCCTCATTAATGAGGTTTGAGTCTAGCATGTGTGGGGGTCTCATTGACACCCATTATTTAATAAGGCCTTTATATTCATTCAAAGATACTAAGCATTTTAATTTCAATCTCTATAAATCACATTTCCTCCATTCTAGAGGTCAATCATTCCATCCCTTGATGATCATAAGTCTCTTTTAGGGTTCTCATTATTTTTATCAGTGGGGGAATTACTCTTGGGTTTTCAAGTTATTTTAATTGGAGTTCTATTTGTGGTCATATTTTATCTAGAATCCTTATTTTCATCACTTATCCATAACATAATTCTCATCCTATTGTGTTTCATTAAATCCTCATTTTTTGCATTTAAACTCCTTCAACAGTGGAGTTATTCACATATATTTCATCTTGATACCTCCAACATTAGGTCTTTCATTCTCCCTTACATCATAGTTCCACACCTATAGTGTACTATGAAATCTCTATGTTAGGATTTCTACCCTCCCTTAAATAAGGGTTTGAGACCTATACCACACCCTAAAAATCTCAAAATTAGTGTCTCTTCTCTCCCCCACATTAGGGTTTCATGACTATAATATATTCATAAATATCTAACATCAAAGGTTTTTATCCTCCTGGTATTGGGGTTTCTAGCCTATATTACACCCCTAAAACCTCAACATTATGCTTTTCAACTTCTCCTAAATCATGACTTATTAATTTAATTTCAATCTCTTTCTTCCACCTCCCCTCCTTCTACCACTCTTCAATCCTTATATCCTCCCCATCCACACTCTATTTTTCTACTTCTTGATCCTCAATCCTTCGTTCCATTGGTAGATGTTTGTAACTTTGAATAAAAGTTAAGGGAAAATGTAGTTGAGATGAAGTGTCATTTATAGGTGGTCATGCACCCTTCCAATATATACTCCAACATCAATCAGGACACTGACATAGACCTACAACAAATTGATATGAAATATTTATGGAAAATGATAAATGTTTCCTTCAAATACTATTAGATATAGAGAATTTATGATAGTGGTCTTCCATAAGTTATTACCTTTCTAGTTTCTGTGTAATGCCTAGAACTCGTAATGACCTTAATAAATAAATACAATAAGGACATGAGATAATTTTAGAATATTTGGGAAGGAGTGGTCTTGAGGCTTAGTCTAGAATATATTGAAAAAAATCTTATGATTCCTAATCATGAAGTTTTCATGGAAATCACTCCAGAATCATCTCAACAATTTCATTATAATCATAAGGATGATTGTCTTAGATCACTAAATAAACATTGGCTTGTTAAACATAGACCTTCAATATATATGGACCCTAAGGTGATATCTATACAATATTACAATCCCTAAATCAATTACATCATTGCTCTCTTAAACAGGGTGGTGGGTAACCCAGTGACAAAAGAATATAATGAGTAAATTAGTGATATCAAGATCATTCATGAAAACAAAAATATATCAATTGGGTAGAATTTATCAATGATTAAATTCAAAATCAAGTGTGTGAGGTAATCACCACACATAATTTTTATATGATGTCATATTTTATCTATGCTATTACACAAAGAAAATTTTACACTGCTTTGTCTATTGTGAGTTTGATGTCTACTTATAACAAATATTTAAATATTATCCCCAGTTAACCTTAAGTGAAAGTGTGAAACATTTTTGGCTTGTCAATTATGTTTTCCTTAAATTTATCATTAAAATGTTTGAAGAATAACCCTATAATATGTACTTCTCAATTATTTATTCAATGAAAATTTTAAGATGGGGTGGTTTTTTTCATTGATTTCTCACCTTTTCATTTATCATAGTATGTAGATGTGACTCTACTCCTTTTATTTTTCTAATGTTTATAGATGATATTTTAACTATCATAAAGTTATTACAATCATTTATGCTAACACAAAATATCTTGTTTTTCAAGAATAAATATGCCATGATCCACTTTCTAATGACCATTGGTATATATACTTGTGCAACATTATATAAAGCTAGACCAATAAAAGTAGATATGGCATGAGTTACCCTCCAATAATTTCAAGTCACCCCTCATTTGATATAAGGGGAATAATAGAGCATGTTTTAAGTGAATCATTCAAACATGTCCCCTAATATGAAGATTTATTGATGTATTTTTATTATGAATTGGAAGATAGACTCCTTGACTATACCCATTTCACGTTAGATCAAGTAATCAGATTCAAAATTGTGGATATTTTTGATGATGTGGATAATTAAGATGATGATGAATTAGTGGATGAAAAATACTTCTCACAATGGATTAAAAAGACCCCTACTATTAGAGTTGATTGGAGCTAGATAGATAATATATCCTTAGATACTCTAATGTAAGGAGATTTTCGGTGGAATTTTTTATGGCTCACTAGTAAGGAAAATAATGAAAAATGTGCTCAACTTCTTTTAATTTTAAAGGCTTTGATATCCTTCCCCCTGAGCTAGCATAGGAGACAAATGTATGAGTCCAAGTGACACCTTTAGGTATTATAGGAGACATTATTGTGGTGATATAAGAGACCATATATCCCTCCCTTCAACCTAAAAAAAACCCTTGAAGTTAAATATCAAAAAGGTAACTGGTAGAAAGGGGACCCCAAGGATAAGAATTATGATAAGTGAAACATCTGAGAAGGTTGTTCACACACAAAGCTTGATAAAAAATTATATGTTATAGTTCATGATAGTGGATCCTATTTTCTTGTATCCCAAGTAAACTTCTTCAATTTTATTAACTTATCATCCTTCTTATAAGCTCCAAAATGCTCTTCCTTAGGTCATTTCCCAAAAAACCCTTGAATTAATTTTTAAATAAAGCACATATTTTTAAGAATAGTTAGAAAATTCTTTCAAGGAGATAGAATATTTAACTTTTATCCTATAAGAGGAAGAACCTGAAACATAAAAGACTCTATAAGTGGAAACATTACCCCTTCCTCAAGCTAAAGATAAAATAGAAACTATCCCAAAATAGACTCTTGTTTTCCATGAACAATTTTAGATAGTATCATCATCACAATAGAATGAGGTGGATACTATAACATCTCAATGGTTGAGAAATATAGTGAAGAAGAAAAATAAGATAATTTTTCCTCTAGAGATGGATTTCATCACTCTAATTCCTCCACATCCTCAAGCTACCAAGAAACCTAAAAAAGGTTTTTCTCAGATTATGGTACATGATCAATGTGAGAGATATGCTGAAATTATGATTGCTCCTTTGAATAAATCAAAAGAAAAAATACATTGGCATATTACCAAGTTTCACCTATTCACTTAGGAAAGGCTACTCATGAAGGGTTAAAGAATATGTTAAGACTACCATTGGTTCATTAATTAATAGGTTTGATCAAGATAAAGGAAAAAAAATCAATTAAAGGAGAAGGAGGACTAACTCACCTCTATGATACAAAGATTATTCAGTCTATCCTAGCCACAATTACTTGATTATAATTCTAATAATATGAGCATTGAATAAACTAAGAGAATAGATAATATTGGAAGAGATATGGAGGAGTGGTTTGATAATTTACTCTAATAAGGAACCAAAACTATAGCCTTGTCTATTGAAGTTTAATTCTCAACGGAATAAGAGAAATAATATGTTTACAAGAAAAAAGATGAGTGTAGATAAGAATTAAGTAAATTGAATAATTATATACCATAACTTCAAGCCATGAATAGAGAAGACAAAGATGTTTTGGTTAGTGAGGGATTTCTTATATAAGATGAATAAGGAGAATAAGTTGATTTATTAGGGTTAATAATATTTAGGATCAGGATTATATATGAATCCTTGCATAATTTTAATGAATTAAGGATCCTAACATTTGATCCTACTTATGATATCATCAAAACAATTAATAAGCTTCCTTGCCCATTCTATGGATATTAAGCAAAAATATTTTTTATGGATGATATGAGAAAATCATTCAAAAAATTGTTTAAACAAGAAACAAATATTACTACTTCATTAAAATATGAATCAATTCATAGATTCATGCATTTTCATAATACCTTTGATAAGTTGAATAAAGACTTGAAGAGTTTCAATATAATTCCTCCTCAAATGATAAATTTTTAGGTAGAAGCTAAGAATCCATATCAACAATATTAAGGCCCAAATTAAGAGAAGTTGGAAAACATGTTGTAGAAATTTGATAAATATGAAGAGAAATAGTATCAAGCTCTGCAAGAATAGATTGTTAACTTCATGATGATGAGGGAGATGAATGAATGCTCTTACATTCATTTATTCATAGTATTTTTCTCTTCATACATTTTAATAAAAATCTCAATTAACAGTAATTTTATTTTAAGTTAATAAATGTGATATTTAAGTGAAGCTTCCATTTTCTCATTTATTTACATTATTTCCCTCTCTTTTTATAGTTAATACTTTTTATTTTATCTAATTCATTTTCCTATTTGTATTTCATTTCTCAAATTGAAAACCCCAAAATGCATTTAGTATGTACATTTGTCAATATGTTAGGTTTGTGGTTTTCTTTTGTTTTGAGTAAAGGTAGATTTGCATATAAATAGATGAGGGAATTCATTTTGTAATATTTTTAACTACAACATGAACATTGCAATGTTTTAAACTTTTCTAGCCAATAATTATATAACTTATTTACAAGCCTTGATAGATCTTGTCCTAGATTTATGTAATACATTGCCTATAGGTTAATCTTGATAAGCCCTGGAATCCTTAGAATGGCTTAAAAATTTCTCAAATTGTTAGGAATAGATTTTACATTTGACTATTTTATGTGAGGTAAATAGTAAATGTTGATTTATTGAGTGGTAAATAGTAACAGGTGGATATTTATGGGAGAGGTAAATAGTAACTAGTTGTTATAACCGTATGGTTAATACGGTAATATTTCATTACTTATAATATTGTATTGTTGAGATATATTGTTATTTGTTATAACAATATATTGTAATAGGTGGGATTAAGGTGAGAGAAAATAGGGGATAAATTATAAGATGTTATTCCTATAAATATGTAATGTGACCCAAATAATTAATAAGATAAATCATAGCAGTATATTATTTGTATTGAAATAATTTGTCTTTGTATCTTTTGTTGCTCTATGCATGAATTGATTTAGTGTTTAGATCCTCCAATCCCCAATAGTGGTATCAAATTAGTGTTATATCCTTTATAGTATGGAAGCATATTGATTTTATAAGGGGAAATTATACTCTATGTTGCCCCTATAAATGAAAAGTGAACCATAGCTTTAAAGAATATAAGATTAATCTCTTGTGACATAAAGTCTAAAAAGTTTCCACTCAGCATCAACCTCTCAAATGACATTTGATTTCATCCAAAAATCTTTTTACTCATGCATATTATTGTTTTTGGTGGTTTAATAAGATTTCTTCTCATATTTTATTCACTGTGCAGTTTAAAGATTTCACATGTGTTTATTTTTAAGTCTAAATACAACATTTATGATATTAAAACTTCTATATTCAATACAAAGAAGAATTCTACTAAATGTTGTGTCCATTGTGAGGAGATTATTTGGAAGTATCTATTTGGATCTTGTTATCTTATATTTATATCTACATAGTGATAAATTATAGTGTTGGGTATCATTCTAAAGGAGACTCCTTAGCTTCAAAAGTGGTAGTCTGGTAGAACATATATATGGCCTCACATAATATACATTGACATCTTTTCATGCACCTTTGCTTTCAACTTATGGAAGGTGTCATCTAACACCATCACCTTCCTTCTATCCAATACCAATGATGTAAATCCCACTAGCTCATAGTTATTTCAAGATAAAGGAAGAGCATATCAGACTACTATTATTCTCTATTACATTAGTAGATTAGCGTGCTACCTATGCCATCCCGATTGAGGTATCAAACTTGGTACTTAGATCTCTATTTTCAATAGTGAAAACATTTTTACATAGTTGTTTCATTCATAATCTCTTATAAAGATCAAGTTTCAACTATTGCTGAAAAAGGTGCCATGATTTCATAATAAAAGTTTGTCCTTTATATTGTCTAAGTCATTTGACAATGATTTCCTATTAATTTATTAAATCATGTCATTTTGGTTTAGAGGTAAGAAGTTTTTATAAAATATTTTTTTATTTATAGCTTTTTTACATGATTTTTATAAAAGTCTTTTTTAATTTATAGCTTGTTTTTAAAAATTCTTGAAAATGTCAAAAGTCGTAATAATTGTTTATTATCATATAGATAAAAATGGTCATTTTTGTGTCAAGTGTTTTCAAGTAAAAATTATCATCATATGTAAAAGTCTTGTATATTGTTTGATCATCAAAATTAAATCTTGTATTGTTACAAACACTTTTTTAGGTGACCCCAATGTCCTGAGACAAACATCCGCATTGTGTGGGGATCTCCCTTGGAAAAATACATGCAGAAAAGCTTCATCGACACATTTTATGAGTGAGAAAAAATCCATTAGGGGAAGGAGGCATGGAGGAAGGAGGTTTATAGATCCTCTTGTTAGTCACCAATGATAGGGCCTAGAATGTTTTGGTGACATTTTGTGTTGTGTGTTTTTCATTTCCACTGTGTGTTTTCAATAAGAAGAGATGAATATGCCTATTCAAGATTTGTAATTTGTGTGTGAAATTTTGAACATAATTCCTTGAGGTGAAAACATTGTGAAAGGACAAAATCACCAATGTAAGTTATTTCATGGATATTGAAAGGTTTTATGGTAGATCCAAAAAACCATAGGAGGTGAATAGTGTTTTGGCAACAATTAGGAGAGAAGATACTATATAGATCCCATGAATACCTTATTTATGGAGATGACCCTCAGTGACATGTTCATTATGGTCACATAAAGTAAATGTAGGATGTGTCCCTTTGCATAATAGTGGTCATGTGTAACAAGATTGCATTAGTAGTATATAGACCTAAGAGTATGCAGTGGCATATACTTTTGTTTGTTCTATTTATGTAAAGGTTTATGGTAAACCTATAAAACCATGAGAGGAGTGGGGTTATCTTTATATCAAGGTGATGAGCCACATAGTTTGGCATCCTACAAGAGGTGAGCATACTATAGATAAGAGTGTGAATGTTTTTGCACCATGTAAAAAATATGGGTGGGGGGAATGTTAGAAATATATTTTACATTTGATTATTTATGGTGAGGTAAATAGTAAAGGTTGATATTTATCAAGTGGTAAATAGTAACAGGTGCATATTTATGGGAGAGGTAAATAGTAACTAGTTGTTATAACCATATGGTTAATACGGTAATATTGTATTAGTTAGAATATTATATTGTTGAGATATATTATTATTTGTTATAATAATATATCATAATAGGTGGGATTCAAGTGAGAGAAAATAGGGGAGAAGTTATAAGATTTTATTCCTATAAATATGTAATGTGACCCAAATAATTAATAATATAAATCATAGCATTATGTTATTTGTATTGAAATAATGTGTGTGTATCTTATAATTCTCTGTGTATGAATTGATTATGTGTTTGGCTCCTCCAATCCCCAGCATAAATAACCTTTAAAAATTTCATGATCCTTCCTTGAACCACTTGAGATGACTATTGAAACATGATTTTAGGCCTATAAAATGAAATCCATGGGCTTTAAATGAACTCTAAAACTTTATCTCTCAGTCTCTTGATCAATCATGGAGACTCTTTAGCACCTTAGACGATTAATTCATTCTTGAATGTGTTTGAGACCATGTCTTAAAATACTCATATATATATATATATATATATATATATATATATATATATATATATATATATATATATATATATATATATATATATATATATATATATATATATATATATATATTTAAGTACTCTTAAATAATTTAACTCTTATTATTCATAGGATTTCATTCATGTTCATATAATTTCCACTTGCAGGGTATCTCAGGAGGTCTTTATGTAGACCTACATCTTAAGAGAGGACAATATATAAAATGATGACCATCTTGGAAGGATTAAACCTTTATTCCTTGTATGAAACTAGTTTATAAGAGTTTTAACACCTACTAGAGACCCTTAGTCCCCAGAACAGGGTTTTAGAAACCTACATATTTCATGAATTCTCTTAGCCATGTAATCCATCAGTCATCCTTCAAGACTATGCCATATAGTGACAACTCTCAAAAAATTGCCTACAGTTTCAACACAAAACGTGCTTTCATTTTTGACACCCTTGAAGTCTATTATAATATCATACAATATATTTTTATAAGCTTACAAAATTTTGTACCAAGACTATAGGTTTATTTTTCTTCCATTGGAGACCTAACTCTTCATAAATTTTGTTTAAGGGTTCATGGGCCTAATGCTTCATAAAAATTCAATAACTTGGCATACGATTAGAACTATGGATTTGGAAGGTCCTTTGAAATTCCTAAAATATTTATACTAAGAGAGAAACATCTCAAAATGTGTTTAAAACCCCATTATTTATTTGTAAACATGTAAAGGTCATTTTCAAGCTTAAAACCTCAAGGAAACCTTGACAATAGCTCCCATGGGCCTACAATTTTTTTTTTGATGTTATTATAGAATCTTGTCAACATGTAGGACTTGAAAACATCATATTTACCACTTAGGAAAGCTCCAAAACATCATATAATGCATTTGTAGTTTTATAGGGTTTTGTCATAGATTAAGAATAACTATAACCTTTTTGGTGGATCTACATGCTTTAAGTTTTTTGATCTAGTTTAATGACTTGGGTTGGTTCCTTGAAGACCTAGTAACCTCCCTTATTACCAGGTTTGATCCATACAAAAGGAGGAGTGTGTAAAAATCCTTGATTGTGTCTCTCTTAGGTGGCTTATAAGTAGTTTTAGGGCTTGTTAATGATTATTCATAGCCCTATCTTCCTATTACTGCCTCTAAACATATGTATATGTTCCTTATAGACCTTCCACATGTCCTCTTATTTCCCTACTAGTCTATGTAATAAGTGGATAGATATATCTCTTACACTAAACCTACATGTAGGTGCCTATGAATAGGGATTTAACTAGTTTCTCCTTATTTGGAGGATTGTGAGCATTGTTCTCCTCCTTAAATTATTGTGAAGGCCTGAATATGATGAAGGGGCACCATTTTAATATTATATTTTAACTGAATCTTAAGGATAGACTCTGTAACTCAATGGAAGACTCCTTGAAAAAATTCAACTTCTTGTCATCCTCCATGTTTAAGGACTTGTATACCTTATGATGCTTGTAAAGACATCAAGAAGGCTTGGTACACCTTGTAGGTGATTTAATAAGGGTTTTAGATAGGATTCCATGCATATTACTTCTAAACTTACTACAATCATGTGCATACAATCTAAAACCTACAAAAACTAATTCAAACTTTATATTTTGAAGCTTTATGCCTTGAAGAGGTTTGAAACCACAAGGAAGTCTTGAATCTAGTGATTTGTCATTGAGTTTTTATTCATTAGACCTAAAAAACACTCTAGAATAATTAAAATACCATGAAAATTACTTGGAGATACATAATGTTTTAATGAAGGTATGGTACACTATCCTCACATTGAGAAAATCGAATGTCACTAAGGAATAAAATGGAGGGAAACAACTGAATTCAATTCACTTTGTACCATTTGTATTGATCAAAGAGTTTATAATGAGATTTTAAACATTAAAATGACTTTATGAGACATTTAGAGTACATTTTACTCTCTCAAAATGACTTTATGAGTAACCTAAGACCCCTTTTAACCCTTTTATGAACTCATAAGAACCATTTAGGACATTTTTGCTTCATTTGTGACCTTGTGACTATTTTTTTAAATATTTTTGATTCACTTCTCATTATACAAAATGGGAGATAACTTGAAAAGAATAATAAGGTTCTCACAAATGACTTTTTACCCTTTTTAGATGCATTTACCCTTGAAAATCATTTCATATCTCCATATATCAAATAGGCTTCACTAGGTCACCATGACTTTAAGATTGAATCATTAGGACTTCCAACAAGATATTATACTGGGGTTCTAATTTAATTATTTGGACATGGAATGGGACATAAAAAGGGTAACAAGACATTAAAAATACCTTAAGACACATTTTCACATTAAAAACCAACACAATAAGCCTCCTATATGACTAACACTAACTCATGACGTCAAAAGATAAATTTTAGGCCTTGTTCAATAAATCAAAAGTGAAAATAGCCTCAATGGTCTCAATAAACCTATTATTAGGTGGACACATCATCATGAAGGTGCTTTCAAGGACTATGCTCAGCTAGTTTTGGTATAAAATGACCCATCTATACATAAATCAGGTATCAAGAGATCATGGGTGGCTAGAATATCCAACATTTTGGTGACTTTCAAGGTGTGTTTACATACCTAAACTCCTAGACCAGTTTCCTTAAGCATCCATTGGGTATGGATTCATATAAGCTTCTCTACATCTCATGTTTAAAGGTAAAACCATCACTACAACATGTTAGAACAACCTTGAAAGAACTAGAAGTTTCCTCACAAACACAAAATAATGAAGTAAATAATAATAAAAACTATGCCAAAGCACTTAGAAGAATGAGAAAATACTACACTTCTCAATAAGCACTATGAAAATAAAAAAATTAGAAATGAAAGTAGCTATCTTTCTATGTACAAGGTCTGAAAATGACCCACTCAACCTGGATCAAAGTAAAACCCCCTAAAATATTTTTTACTCCCTGTAAATATATCATAATGTTTTTGACAAGGATAAGTCAAAGTTAATTTTATAGATTGACTACTTGACATATCAACTCTTAAGAATGGTTCTTTGGCAATGACTATTATTCCATTCTTTCCCTCTTTGATCACCACTCTCACTTCCTGGATTTCCAACTACTCAATTAGGATTAGAATATTCTTTATATTTACAAAGCTCTCTAGTAACTCATTAACATTAAATTACATAGTCTGATCATCATATAGATCTTGTAATTTTGACTAAATTTTAAACAAAACATATTCTCCTCTTGAAATAAATGAGAAATTTGGAAATCATCGTCAAGACTAGGCCAACTTACTTATTTGTTTGGGAATATCGGTATTACCTCTGATTTGTCAAGTTAATGTTGATCACCTATGGTGTCTTTAGGACTATCAAACTGAGTATGATTGCTATAAATCCATTGGTATTATTTTTTTACTCCTTAGGTTCTATTGGATTATTAAAATCTTCAATTTCTTTAATGATGTCAAAATATTACTACCAAGTCTCATCAAGCTCTCCTTAAGGCTTTTTAAGATTAGGTCAAATGGTGTTTTGTTCGTGTATATAATATATGCATGAACCTATTCCTTCCATATGATCATATGGGTCAAATTCATAATAATCATTTTCCCCATTCATCAAATAAATAATTAGGAACTTCTACTAGTGTATTGGTTTCATGGTGAACAACATCCTCTTCTTGATCAAACATAAGGTTTGGTATGATGGAATCCTCCTCAAGGATGCAAAATTTTATCAACCTTGTATCTTATACATGATCATAAGGATCAAGCACATACTAACCATTTTCCCACTCATCAATTAGGATATATATAACCTCTTCTAAATGTATGGTAATCTCATAAATGACATCCTCTTCCTCTTGATCATACATGGTGCAATTAATGGGAATTAGAATAGGATAATATTAGTAAATGTAGTTTCTAGTAATGGATTCAGCCTTGATATTCACTTTGGTTCCATACCTAGTCCTATGCAACATGTGTGACCAATCTGATGATGAATACGAACCCACCTTTATAGTGAAGTCTTGAGAAAGGCATAGATCAAAGTAAGGAGGAAGATCTATGACTGAAACATATTGGGAGATAGAGAGTCTTTGGAAATCATGTAATGTAAGGTTCAAGTCTTTAATGATGATAATAGTCATATCATATATACCATCAGACTAGATCACTACATTTTTGATAGGATAATATTCAATGCCTAACATATCAGCCACCTTCTTCGGCATAACTATACTAGTTTCCCATGAATCTATCATTCAATTGTGTAGAACATGATTTCTAATGATGAGAGAAATATAAAATTGATGTGGTTTATTTACCTTGCATTCTCACCTTTTGGATGGCATAAAATGGAAGTAATAGTTACTATACTTTTTTTTAATCCATAAAGAAGAAAGTTGTTTAAAGTTTATTGTATCAAATCCCTTTGAGAAGGAATGGAAAGAACCTCCCACATGGTCATGTTAATATTTTCCTTCTTTATCTACTCAACTATGTTGAAGGTAATTTGTCCTCCCTTTGGCATAACATTGTAACAACGTCACATTATTTGTGGTGCTAGTTATTCAAAGGTTGAGTATCCTTTTGAATAGCTTGATTTATTTGTGCTTCAATTATCTTAACAATTATTTTCTCTTTGGTATATTCATGAGAAACCTAGGAAGTAGCATCCTGACTAGCCATAGGAGATGAATCTCCTTTCATTATGCTTTTATTAGACCTTGTGTTATAATAAATTGGAGTGTTTTTCTCGTATACCACCTCATTTTGATTCATGACACAAAAGTTATTTTCTTCCCAATTTAAGAGGATAGACTCATGTTGTACTTTTTTTACTTGTTCATAAACCTCTTCTCTTTATGAATCTAGTTCACTTGGCTACCCTCAAGAAAGTGACAGACTTTGTACCATTAAGGCTAGATTGAGCACTCCATTTCGACATGTAGTTTGATTGTGAGGCTGATTGCAAGGATAACGCCACTAATAGTCCTAAACCAAGTTATTTTATATAGGTGAAAAGGATTTTTAAGTGGTGTCAGCATTAGGATTTTAATTGTTATAAGTCCTACCATGTGTGATTTGTCCTTGAGTTTGTGGATTTATTTGATAGGGTTGCTTGTTAGTCTAATATGGATGGTTATAATGTTGATATATTATGATAGGTTGAACTTGATACCTATTAAAGGCCACTAACTCATTGATTAAAATTTGAAATAATGATTTTACTTCATGTAGTTCATTAGGAGGGGTAATAGGTGTGGCTTGTTGCCTAGATGCTACTAGAATAGGTGTCAAAGTGGGTTGTGTTGGTGGAGGTTCATGGAATATAGGAATTGGATACCTAGGGGCTATATTCCATATTTGAATGAAGCTATTTATAGCCATTATGGAAATGTTGTATGTAGTTGATAGCACTATAACTCCCATACACTAAATCATGACTTCAATATCACTACTCAAAGACCTCAAGTAGTACAATAAAATAGTGTTAGGTGTTGGCATTACCAATGGTCTAATTCTATCCAAAGTCTTATAGAATATGAATTTAAAGTCCATGTATTCATGATGATCTCTTTTGATGATATCAATTTATTCTATGAGAGAGATAGTCACTCATGTATTCAAATTACTTGTAAAGTCTCTCTGCAAACTGATCCTAATTATGGATTGAACAAGGTTGTAACCTTATATAACTTTGAAGATCCCTTCCTTTCAAGGGTGTAACAAGAAGACTCATTACCACATCATCTTGAATGATGTTGTAGACTACACAAATGTTAGAATTGTCTTATATATTTTCTATAGGATTGGTATTATCCTCACTAGTGAAAGAAGGAATGATATTTATAGATGTAACTGGGATATCATCATTTCGTTGAAGTGCCAAGGGACTAACCACATTAAAAACTACAAAGATTTGATTCCTTTAATCAGCCACATGAAGAAGAGGATTCATTCTCTCTCGTAGCCTTAGATGTAGACACCTAAATTACATTTAGTGTTGAAATGCACATAAAAACTATTAATTATTCTTATTAATATAATTCATGACATCTCCCTCCAAATTAAAAAAAATTAAAGAAATTAAATTAATCAATTATGCACACTTTTAAATCCTTATTTACATAGTAAATCTATATTTTACACCTCACTCAACATCTTCCACATTAATCTCCCTCACATGTTGACTCAACCCAACCAATCTCACAACTTCCTCAACCTCCTTTGAGTCATCCCTTGAGTTGTCAAAACGTTTGATGAATTATTGGTGAATCAATTAACCATTTCTATGTTTCTCTCAACCATTTGAAATGGTCATCATCTTCATGGATGAGGACTCGTTAGCCACCATATATTATTTATATCATTTAAAATATTCAAATAATCCTCCACTATTGGATCTTTCCTCTAAAAATCTATAAATAAGTATGAAATCCATCATTTTCATCATCTTGACTTATGCTAACAAAATTTTATAAAAATCACAAGAAAATCCAAAGTGAGTCAAAGCTACCAAAGAGCATTTTACACCAAAATGCTACATATGTTACAATGCATTGGAAGAGTGAGAAATCACATTTCAAAGAGCTAATCAAATCTACAATGCAATGAAAGAATCTTTTTCAACCAAGGTATAAGTTTATGTTTGTTTCTTTTTGTTTGTATCTCTAACTTAGTTTGAGATAGTTTAGATCAAGATTATTTCATTTAGTTTACATTTATAGATTTTATTTAACACATTTTGGCATGCCTGGTGTGACATTTTCTCTCATCTCTTTTGTCTTACACTCATCATAATTTCATTTAGATAGAATTTTTCATTTGGTGTTTATATTTTGTATTTGCATATGCATTTAATCTTAGTTTTGTGAGTGCTATTTGAAGTTACAGGTCAATTTTTGATGTTTTATGCTTGGCTATGCATGATCACTACATAATTGTAGAATTGAAGACATTAATTGCACAATTGTACCCCATAATAATGAAATCATTTTTATCATATTTTAATTGTCTTTTTTATAACTTTATTTCTGACATCATTTTCTTGTTCACTTTATGCTTCTGCTTATGTTTTCAATTTTTCATATCTCTTTGTTATAGGCAAACTATGAACTGGGAAATTTTTTTAGCAAAATTGTTGTTCAAAAATATGAATTCATCCTAAGTAGATATGAAATTGTTAACCTTAGCAGAAAAATTGTCTCAAAACTATGAAATTATTCCCCTATTTTCCTATGTTTTCTATTTTTATTCTCTGCGAGTATAACAACAAAATTTGATTGCAGTCATAAAATCATCACATCAAATAGCAAAATTGTCATTATTAATAGTGAAATCATCATTACTATCAATGAAATCATTTTTGTAGACTAAAAATCATCATTCTATACTGTGAAATAGGTGACTATAATTGTGAAATCATCATTTCTATCAGTGAAATTGTTTTATAACTGCAAATTCATTTATTCTATGTTTTCTTATTATTTTTTTATTTCTTGTGGCTAACCATTTACAATTTTACTTTTATCCTTTACTATATAACTATGAATGTATCATATAGAGTAATTTTTTGTGTTGTTTTTATGGTTTTTATTTACTCCATTATAGTTTGTCTTGATTCTAAGCCCAAACAAATACTCTAACCAATTGTTAGCAAAATGATTTTCAAAGAAAATTCATAAAAGGGATAAAATAAAAATGATTTTTTATTTATTTTGATGCTAACTCTTTTAATTCATTTTTTAAAGTTTCTAGTAATTACATCACATTTGGTTTGAAGTTAATTATTTTTTAGTAGTCTATTTTCAAATTATGAAATTGTGTATGTTCTTCTCTTGGCATGACATTGGTTATGATACTCAAGAATAAAAAATAATTTCATAATTTTATATGTCACCCAAGTTGTGTTTTCATATGCTCTTTTCTTGGCATCATGTTGGTGATGATACTCAGAAATAAAAAAACAATAACTTTATATTTATTTTTCTAGGGGATCTATTGACCATGGATTTATCCATCACATAGTATGCTAAACTTTGTGTACTAGTGGGGTATATAAATTGAGATCCAACTATTTCTACTAACTAAGTAGTTATAAACACACTATGATGTGAAGGAATTTTGTGCTCCAATATCCAAGTTTTCAATAGTTGCCTTGAAATATGATATTTATGATTATCAACACACTAAAACCCCTATGACTATGTTGGGAACTTTGGGACAAGACCCAATAGTATACATCTTCTCTATCTATTTCTTCCATAGAATTAGGACTCAACATACCAAAATCTATTTTAGAGGTATCCCCTTAGATAATATTATTTAAACCTTAAGCCTAGGAAAACCTCTTTTTCCATTTGACATTGGTGCATCGGTTAGCAATTAGCACCAAGAATTTACCTTCCACACCCTCTCAAAATTAGACTCAGTGGATCATGGAAATGGCAAGATTCTCCATGGTTAGTTCCTTAAAATATTAAGCTACGATTGAGATCTTAGAAGAGTAAGTGAATTTGAAAGGCCCAAATGTTGTTCATGACCCTTATCCTAGTTTTTCACCTTTTATGTGCAATTTCTTGACTATTTAAAGTAGTATTTTAAGTTGTTTTCTTGTGTTTTACACGTTCTACAATATACATGTTTGTAAACAAATTTTTTTGAGTTTTTTAAACTATTAAGACATCCTAAAATCTATTTTTTCCCAAAATATCAAAGTAAATAATTTAAGAATTAGAAAATTTTAGTCATTTTTATTAGTGTTTTCATTTTAAATCTTCCATTTCTTTGAGTCAATTTTTATCCTATCCATGTCACCTATCACTAGGCAAATGGAAATGCTAAATAATCCAAAAGTAAAGGTTGAGAAATTTGATAATGATCCATTTCAATTCACTGGCCAAGAACATTATGTAGAAATACATGAGATAACCAAACAAGAAGGAGGGGGGTTACCAATATGAGGGTATCCCCAAAGGATGGAGATACACAATGATGGATAAACAAGGAAGTAACCCACTTATTGTATTAAGAGTTGTCTTCCTAGGAGCATCTTATAATATAGGATAATACATGTTATGTCTTGTGTATTGGATTCATAAAGAGTAGGAAGCCTTTTGATGCCATGGTGAGCACTAAACTAGATATTCCCAAGTAGTGGGACCTGTGAGTGATGCATAGAAGAATATTTATTAGAGAGTAGTCTAAGGAGAAGTTAAGATTCACTTCAATTAATACAATCTACTATAGAGGATTATATGTTGACAAAGCCAGTCAAGACATATAATTATTAGTAGGGAAAGAAAAATTCTATTAGGTTTGTGTCAAGGAAACAATGGGCATTGATGGATAACTAGTTGTAAAATAATCAAGTGTGGTGAAATCCTATGTATATTGACTTCAAGTGGGAGTATGTTAGGATGTGAAGTCACTATTCATGGGTTAATATTCATAGACTCTATTCAAGGCCACTATTCATACTAATGTGGCATGCTCGTGATGTGGCTATTTAGTGATGTGGTTTGTGGGTGATGTGGTTAATTGATGATATGACTTAGGCCCATAGAGGGCCTTTTACAGTGAACATGTTGATGTGATGGGAGTGAGACATAACAATTCACCAAGGCACATGGGTTTGCCCTTGGTAGTCATATGGGTATTGTCACATGGTGCAAAAGACAAAAGGGATAGTATGGGTCATATTTATTGATGTGTCTAATATTTCCATGTGTGGAGAAATTCCAAAGGTGATTGAAAGCACCTTTTAGACTCATGCGATCACATGGAAAATGAAGACAAGATGATCACTATGTGTGATTGGCCTTGCATGTGTGAGTGGGGTGCTAATTTTGGAGCCACATGGAGGTGGACCATGATCTTGCCTAGTGGAGGATCTCTTTTATTGAATTTTGGAATATGGTAAAAAACACCACTATGGATCACATGACATCCCACTAAGTGTGGTGTATTTTTTTCACTATTGTATTCTCTCTCTCTCTCTCTCTCTCTCTCTCTCTCTCTCTCTCTCTCTCTCTCTCTCTCTCTCTCTCTCTCTCTCTCTCTCTCTCTCTCTCTCTCTCTCTCTCTCTCTCTCTCTCTCTCTCTCTCTCTCTCTCTCTCTCTCTGTAAATTCATAAATAAGCATGAGCTCTCCATTGTAACTCATCCTATTATAGAATCCATGTAATCTTGAGCTTCCATGCTTGACAGTTGGATCTTATAGGCTAGTTTAAGATTGGTTCACAACTTAAATTCTTTAGGTGGAAGCATTGGGTGATTAGTATGTTAGCACTGATGGAGTTGTTAGAGTAGTTTTTATAGAAGAGAGTTATTATGTTAATATGAATTCTAGAAGCTATCATTTTACCATGTCTTTTTATTACACATTGTAGGGTTTCCACATAAACTCTTGTGTAACGTGTCCTCTTTCTTGTCTCTTATTTTATAGCTTGTTATTATGCATTTTAATTACTTGCACTATAAGATATAGATCATTAATATAACATGCAGTATCAAAGTTTTATTCCTAACATCTAGTGTTAGAGCTTTGGTTGTGAAGATTTGATTTTTAACACTTGAATCTATCATGTATCCACTTGATTCAATTTTACAATATAACCTATAAAATATTGAGCAACCCATTATTTTTGTTTCTCCTATTTTAAAAAATTATGATTATATGCCTATTATTGCTATGTAGTCTACATATCCCACTATATTTCCACCTACATATGTGCATGACTCCTTTGACAGACATACCACTACCTTGGCTCTCACATGATCCATTCCATGTGTCCAACTACTATACTTTTAGGTATTAGGAAGCATTTATAGAATATATTGACCTTATCTAAAGCATTAAGTGGTTTGATTAACATGGTACTGGCTATGATTTAGATATTTCATTTGGGATAATTTGATGATAGATCTCCATATTTTAAACACTCCTCTTTATGAGGATATTAAGCTACATATGACATTTGATGCACCTTCACTGACATAAGGCTTGACTAGGATTTCATCACCTAGAGATAAACATTTCTCTTTGGCTATCCCATGTAGAATTTACCACCAATAGGAGAAACCAAGACTTAGTTCATTAGATGAGTATAATATCTAGGATTTGGTATATTTTAGCTAATCACCTGACACCCTTATCACTATAGTGTGTGAATTGAGGGGGTAAGACCCAATATCAAGCCATGTACCAAATACTAACATAGATTATTAAGAGCCTTTAACAACATAAAACCATCTCTAGACATATTCTTCTAGAACATGCTCTACAAGCATAACTTGATTCTCATAAACTTCTTAAAATTGAGGCATAAACCCAAAGTGAGATAAAAATTATTATAGGATTTAAAAATAATCTAGGGTATGATTATTTTATTTGAAATCTTTTATTTTGATTGCTTTTATTTTAATTATGAGATCGCTTTTAATTTTATTTCCTCTTTATTTACATGATTTTAACAAGACAACAACTAAGAAACCAAGCAAACAAAGATCTACCTCCTAACCACCCATCTTCCTCTTCTTCCTCCTCCATGAAGTATGTTTCAAATGTATAAAGTTCTCCCCATCACTCTATAAGTCCTATTATACCTCAGGCATTTACACAAGGAGATACAAATTTCAGCACCCTTCTAGATAATAATCATATATCCCTCCCACACTACCTTAATACCATGTATTACCATACTCCTACTTTGGTTCCATCCATTGAGCCACCCTATGGCATGCGACCTCATATTATGGGTAGAACCTCTATTACCACCATTTCCACCCAATCTTTGGTCACCCAAGTCTCTTCTTCCACCAATAATCCCTCCAATACCACCATCCAAAACTAATATATTCCACCAACACCCAAACACCTTCCACCCCAACCAATAACCCTTCCAATATAAGATCAACCCAACCTTTAGTAACCTATACTCCACTTATAATTGGTGTACCTTCCACTAGTGTTACTACCCTTCTTCTTATCATTTTCAACCCATAAATGTCCACTCAACTACAAAATTTGGTAGTTTCGATACCTTCTACCCTTCCACCTATTATCACTAAGGCAATCTCCCAGCTTTAACCCATCAATCCAACCATTCCTCCAACCCAACCCATGTTTATTCTCTAACAAGTTCCCATTACAAGGCTATATTCCTAACACACAAGGGTATATGCCTTCACCTTCTTCCCAACCTCCAATGTATACTTACTCATATGTGACATCTTCCCAACCTCCCATGTCATCTTCCTAACCACCCATGTCTATGTACCAATACATGACATCCTCCCAACATTGTACTAGTTACCTGTATGTTACGCCTACCCAAATCCAATAAAATATAACTTATAACTATAGGGTACATAATCACAAATTGATCTAATCAAGATGTTAATGGACAAGATGACAAATCTAGATTCATCCATTTCTGGTGCACACAACCTCTTATCATATGATGATATTTGTAATAAACCAATTCATCAATCTGACCATAGCCTTCTCAATGGGAAATTTCAAAATTTTAAAGAAAAGAACATCCCCAACATATTAGATTGTTTAGGTATTATTTTTATTTGATTACTTACGATGACACTCTCCTCCTCTACACCTTCCCTATGTCCTAAGAAGTCTAGCATTAGATTGGTATACTGATATTACCAAGCATCCCCTCTTTTTTCCCAATTATCCCAAACCTTCTTAGATTATTTCTCTATAAATACCTATAATAATGTTTCTATCACTGACCTCTACTCTATTAGGAAATTTGAAGATGAGTCAATTGCTGACTTTATGGCCCATTTGAGTGGTTTGATTAACCAACTATCCTTCTCTCTTCCCCAACTTGAGTTGATTAATATTTTCTCTTGGGCTTGTGCCAAACATATTTCCTCAATGTTATAGGTTTATACTTTCAAAACCTTTTTTGAGGCTTTCACTATGGCACAAAAGTTAGAGCTTAGAGCCATTGACAATGGGAAGCTTAAATTGAGAAATAAGAACTCTATTTTCAAGTCAAATGAAGATTATTCTTCCAGAACCAACAACCAAAACCAAAACTAAGGAAACTAAAAATGTAGTTATGTTTAAAATCTCTCCCCCACCAATTGTTAACCAACCCAATTCCACCAATTCTTAAAACCAAAACATAAAAAACCAAAACTGCTATAAACAAAAGTAATACACTCTACTAGGGGAGTCATATGCATCCATTTTGGAAAAGTTATTGAAATTAAATATCATAATTCTTCCTCTAATAAAACATCCACAACAATTCAATTCCTCTTGTCCTATACCTAGTTGGTATAAGGAAAAAAATTATGTTCCTTTCACCATGTCATAATACATGATGTTAGTAGATGTAATACATTCAAAATAATTATCCAAGGGTTGATTGATAAGGTGTAACTTATGTTGGATAATCCCAATGCCCACCAAATCAATCACTTGACATTTTTAGACAACCATTCACCTTCTACAAACAATGAAAGTAATAATACAAAATCCTCTCACAAGCATGAAGTTTACATAGTCAATGTCATTATTAGTGATCTCATAGTTGAATAAACCATATCCCAAACCACTTCTTCCTCTCCACTTATTGAGGTAGTGAAGCCGCCTACCATTCCTTTAGAAACTAAAATAAAGGAAGCCATTATCATTCCTTCTGCACTTCTTGAGGTAGTGGAAACCACCATCCTTTCTCCTTTAGAAATCATGACAGAGGATGTAACCATGACTTCCCTTCCCTTTTCTTCCATGATCGATCTCTCTACTCTTCCTTTAGAAAGTATTCCTCAGGAAGGGGTTATTTCATCTACCCATCCCATCAAAGAATCACCTTACAAGACCTTGGAACCTTTTATAGATGAAAAGGACAAGGAAATAAATCCACTTTCACAACCCTTTGGCTTATCCTTTCAGTTCAAAACTAAAGGAACCAAGCCAATCTAGAAGCCATTCTCTAGGTTGGTTCAAAACCTAAAGCTATTATCCCAACCCAACCTTGATTAGGCCACATTTTAGCATCACCTTGGGATCCCTTATCCAACTAAAAAGGAGTCATCAACCTCACCCTTTTCTATCCACACTTCAACTTCTACTAGTAAACCCATCATCATTCCAATCAAACCAATGGAAGCCTCCACCTCTTAAATAATAGATGAACCATCCAACACAACTCCACCCAAAGTAACCAAAACACCTTCCACCATCCCAATAAATCCCATCAAGAATCTAGGCACTTAGAGCCTTACTCACCCTCCATTAAAAGTAGACCTCACACCACCAAACCCACCAAAAAAACCATGAATTAAACCAAGTAAGAAAGTGGATCCATCTAGGAGCCCAAAATGTATAAACTTGTCATCTATTTCTACTTTACCTTCCATTTTAGGACTATATCCTTATTCCATCCTAAGACCTCGCCCTTCCACATCAAGTAATAAAATAAGTCTCCCAAATACAACTAAAACCAAACCTCCTCTTTCAAGTACACCTCTACCTATTATTTTCATGCCTTCTACCTTCAAACCATCCACTACTATGACTTCCACTTCTAAACCTTATATCTCTAAACCATCCATTACCAAGCCTTCTATTTCCAAAACTTCTACTTCCAAACCATCTAATTTTAAGCCTTTAACTTCCAAATTTTCTATCCCAAAACCACTCATCAATAATATTCCACCATTCAAATCTCTTATTAAACAACCTACCCTTAAGAAGACTTATACCCCAATTTTCAAAGCTAAAACCTCCACTCCCTTGACACCTTTGCTAGAGTCATATTCTACTATATTGGAAAGATTACTCCAATCATCCTAATTAATCTTACCTCCTATAAAACCATTTGATTCAATTAATCCTAAACCATCTTAGTTTGATGCAAATCTAGTTTTATCATACTATAGGATGCTTGGCCATGATAAGAAGAATTGGAGAGCTCTCCAATTCATAATCTACAAACTATGTGATGAGGATGAATTATTGATAGAAGAACCTCCCATGATCCCATTGTAGACACTATAAAATTGTACAGTATGGTTCTATATGTTGTAATTACCCTTAGACCACCCCTTGACCCCCTTAGGACCATTTCTTAGTCATTTACCCCACTAGGCATTAGTAGAAATGGCTAAGTTTAGCTAATTTTTACTATGACCCTAATCATTGATAGTCACCCCTTAACCACTAATAGTTAACCCTGATCACTAATACTTTTCCCTTAATCAACTTTAGAGTTAACTTCAACTCAAACTCTAGTTTTATTTTTTATTAATATCTATTTGATCCATCGTTTGCATAAGTAATGCATGTTAGGTTAAAATTAGACAGCTTGTTAGATATCTTGTTATAATTATTGTTTCACCACTCCCTCCCCTCCATATTAAGAGAGGAAGAAGAGGTGAAAGAGGATCAAGTATTATTGGTACAAGGGAATATAGCTTTTGAAGTAGGTATTCTTCTTACTTATGATGAATTGAAGAAAGTTTCTAGTGAACCAATGACTAGGATAGAGATCAAAAGCGCTATTATAACTCATCAGTCAATAGCCAAGGTACTATCACTCTACCAAAATTGAACCACAATATATAAAAAGATTTCACTCAACCTCAACATTCTTTAGACTAGAAACAATAAAGCTAAGTATTTATTTCTTATCAAGATTCAATAATTAGCTTCTTTGTTTCATTCATTAAATCACTCTCTTTCATCCCACTTTCTTGCGTTAGAGTTCTACAACTCTAAGCACTTCTTCTCTTCCCCAAAACCACCTAGAGCCTCTTTCAATCATCTCAACATCCTATACCTAAACCAAACACCTCTAAACATTACCATCTACCTTGAAATTAGCATTCAACCTAAACTTAGCTTCTATAACCTTCCTACAACCTTTCCAACCAAACTTTTCTTCATAAGCCAAATCCCATGGTAACCACCGATGGTCATCTAATCAACGACAATTTGACCTTAACCATCGATGGTTACTAATCATCGATGATAAAATAAACACAAATAGTTTGACCTTACTAATGATGATCATTATCTATCAATTTTTAACAAGCTAATTTAAGCTATTAGACCCAAGCCAAATTCTACTTTTTGAGTTTTTGTTTTATCATAGAGGATCATTCTATTTTTTGAATCATGTTTGATTCATCTACCAAGCCTTCTATTTCAAAAATATCTACTTCCAAACGATCTAATTCTAAGCCTTTAACATCCAAATTTTCTATCCCAAAACCACTCACCAAGAGTATTCCACCATTAAAAGCTCTTACACAAGCTTACCCTTAAGAAGACTTATACCCCAATTGTCAAAGCCAAAACCTCCATTCCCTTGACACCTTTACTAGAGTCATATTCTACTATATTGGAAAGATTACTCCAATCATCCTAATTAAACTTACCTCCTATAAAACCATTTGATTCACTTAATCCTAAACCATCTTAGTTTGATGGCAATCTAGTTTTCTCATATTATAGGATGCCTGGGCATGATAAGAAGAATTGCAGAGCTCTCTAATTCATAGTCTACAAACTATGTGATAAGGATGATTTATTGATAGAAAAACCTCCCATGATCCCACTGTAGACACTATAAAATTATACACTATGTTTCTATATGTTGTAATGACCCTTAGACCACACCTTGACCCCCTTAGAACCATTTCTTAGTCATTTACCCCACTAGGCATTAGTAGAAATGGCTAAGTTTAGCCAATTTTGACTATGACCCTAATCATCGATAAGCACCCCTTAACCACTGATAGTTAACCCTGATCACTAATACTTTTCCCTTAATCAACTTTAGAGTTAACTTCAACTCAAACTCTAGTTTTCTTTTTTATAAATAGCTATTTTATCCATCATTTGCATAAGTAATGGATGTTAGGTTAAAATTAGATAGCTTGTTAGATATCTTGTTATAATTATTGTTTCACCACTCCCTCCTCTACATATTAAGAGAGGAAGAAGAGGTGAAAGAGGATCAAAATTTATTGGTATAATGGAATATATATTTTGAAGTAGGTATTGTTATTACTTATGATGAATTGAAGAAAGTTTCTAGTGAACCAATGACTAGGATAGAGATCAAAAGTGTTGCTATAACTCATCAATCAACAGCCAAGGTACTATCACTCTACCAAAATTGATCCACAATATACAAAAAGATTACATTCAACCAAAAAATTCTTTAGACCAGAAACAATAATTAGTTTCTTTGTTTCATTCATTATATCACTCTCTTTCATCCCACTTTCTTGTGTTAGAGTTACTCTAAGAACTTTTTCTCTTCCCCAAAACCACCTAGAGCCTCTTTCAATCATCTCAAAATCTAGTACCTAAACCAAACACTTCTAAACATTACCATCTACCTTACAATTAGCATTCAACATAAACTCATCTTCTATAACTTTCCTACAACCTTTCCAACCAAACTTTTCTTCATAAGCCAAATCCCATGGTAACCACTGATGGTCATCTAATCGGTGACAGTTTGACCCTAACCATCGATGGTCACTAATCATCAATGATAACCTAACCATAAATAGTTTGACCTTACTACTGATGATCATTATCTATCAATTTTTAACAAGCTAATTTGACCTATTAGACCTTAGCCAAATTGTACTTTTTGAGTTTTTGTTTTATCAAAGAGGATCATTCTATTTTTTGAATCATGTTTGATTCATCTACCAAGCCTTCTATTTCCAATATCTCTACTTCCAAACCATCTAATTCTAAGCCTTTAACATCCAAATTTTCTATCCCAAAACCACTCACCAAGAACATTCCACCATTCAAAGCTCTTATTCACAAGCCTACCCTTAAGAAGACTTATACCCCAATTGTCAAAGCCAAAACCTCCACTCTCTTGAAACCTTTGCTAGAGTCATATTCTACTATATTGGAAAGATTACTCCAATCATCCTAATTAATATAGCCTCCTATAAAACTCTTTGATTCACTTAATCCTAAACCATCTTAGTTTGATGGTAATCTAGTTTTCTAATACTATAGGATGTCTGGGCATGATAAGAAGAATTGTAGAGCTCTCCAATTTATAGTCTACAAACTATGTGATGAGGATGACTTATTGATAGAAGAACCTCCCATGATCCCACTGTAGACACTATAAAATTGTACACTATTGTTCTATATGTTGTAATGATCCTTAGACCACCCCTTGACCCCCTTAGGACCATTTCTTAATCATTTACCCCACTAGGCATTAATAGAAATGGCTAAGTTTAGCCAATTTTGACTATGACCCTAATCATTTATAGTTAACCCTGATCACTAATAGTTTTCCCTTAATCACCTTTAGAGTTAAATTCAACTCAAACTCTCATTTTATTTTTTATTAATAGCTATTTGATCCATCATTTGCATAAGTAATGCATGTTAGGTTAAAATTAGATAGCTTGTTAAATATCTTGTTATAATTATTGTTTCACCACTCTCTCCCCTCCATATTAAGAGAGGAAGAAGAGGTGAAAGAGGATAAAATTTTATTGGTATAAGGGAATATATATTTTAAAGTAGGTATTCTTCTTACTTATGATGAATTGAAGAAATTTTCTAGTGAACCAATGACCAGGGTAGAGATCAAAAGTGCTCCTATAACTCATTAGTCAACAGCCAAGGTACTATCACTATACCAAAATTGATCCACAATATAAAAAAAGATTTCATTCAACCTCAACATTCTTCAGACCAACATCAATAAATCTAAGTATCTATTTCTTATCAGGATTCAATAATTAGTTTCTTTGTTTCATTCATTATATCACTCTCTTTCATCCACTTTCTTGTTTGAGAGTTCTACAACTCTAAGCACTTTTTCTCTTCGCCAAAACCACCTAGAGCCTCTTTCAATCATCTCAACATCTTGTACCTTAACCAGACACCTATAAACATTACCATCTACCGTGTAATTATCATTTAACCTAAACTCAACTTATATAACTTTCCTACAACCTTTCCAACCAAACTTTTCTTCATAAGCCAAATCCCATGGTAACCACCAATGGTCATCTAATTGGTGATGATTTGACCCTAACCATCGATGGTCACTAATCATCGATGATAACCTAACCACAAATAGTTTGAACTTACTAATGATGTTCATTATCTATCAATTTTTAATAAGCTAATTTTACCTATTAGACCCTAGCTAAATTCTACTTTTTGAGTTTTTGTTTTATCACAGAGGATCATTCTATTTTTTGAATCATGTTTGATTCATCTACCAAGCCTTCTATTTCCAAAACTTCTACTTCCAAACCATCTAATTCTAAGCCTTTAACTTCTAAATTAGCTATCGCAAAACCACTCACCAAGAACATTCCACCATTCAAAGCTCTTATTAACAAGCTGTTGGAAATATTGTCGTTGATGTCAAAGGTCTAGCATTATTGGTGATAAAGGCCCTATTGCATTTAATGTTGTTTGTAATAAATATATCTTGGCTAATATGAGTTAATATTTATTTAATATTAATTAATATATTTTTGGTTGCATATGAGACAAAAGAATGGCCCATGGAGAAGTCAAAGAGCCACGGGATAAAGACAAAAGAAGGATGGGATGCATTTTCCCATGAAGAGTCATCTTGGGGAATTCCAAGAGTCACCAAGTGAAGACAAAAGAGGAAGGGCACAATTTATCATGAAGGGACACTTTAAGGAATACAAAAAGTCACCAAGATGAGGATAAAAGAGGGAAGGACGTTTTTGATCATGAAGGGTCACCACATGTCTTTTCAAAGGCTTGAATATGAAGGGTCATACATGTTTGGTACCATTTTCCATAAGGATTAAAGTGTCACAAAGGGGGAATGCCAAAGGTAATTTTGAAAGCTATAAATAAAGGCTTGAGAAACCATTTGTAAATGTGAAAAATAGAGGTTGATTTGATATTGTAATATCTAGCTTAGAAGAGAAATTGTGAGAGATGAATATGATTTGTATTTATTATATCTAGCTTAGAAGAGAAAAGGTGAGAGAGAGGAAAGAGATGTTATATTGATCTATCATTTGTTGAGATAGAAACATTGAGAGATAGGTGTGTGGTATACACAATAGGGTTGGAGCTCTTGTGGGTTGGTGCTCATGAATAGTAGCTAGGTTGGTGATCGGCAAAGGGGTTTGGTGCTCCTGTGGGTTAGTGCTCGGCAAAGGGGTTTGGTGCTCCTGTAAGTTTATGCTTGTGAATATTGTTTGGGTTGTTGCTCATTCATATACTTGAGATTTTTCTCCATGGTTTTTCCCAAATTGGGTTTCCATGTTATATTTGGTGTCTCTCTCTATCTTGTGTGGTGTTTATTTTTTGAGTTTTACTACATATCTTAAATGTTTGATTAAGTGGATTTTGGTTAAAGGAAATTTTTATTAGATATATGATATACTGATTCACCCCCCCCTCTCATTATATCCCATGCTTAACAATTAGTATCAGAGTAGGTTCCTTTTTGAAAAAGTTTTACAGCTTGAAGGTAGATCAGGAAAGCAAAAGATGGCAATACATAAAGGTGCATGTGCAAGAAAAATAATAGTTGATCAAGAAGAAGAAGAGGATGAAGCTGAAGTGAATATGGAAGGGGAACTCATGTGTGCCTTAAAAGAGTTAAAAGTTGTTGAAAAGAAAAATCAAAGATTGAAGCATCAAATCAAGAAAAATGAAAAGGAGTCAAAGGAGATAATTGAAGATCTAACGGCATAGTTGGAAATATCAAGAAAAAAATGTGAAAGGTATGTTACTAAAATTGCCTCTTTAAAAGAAGAGATTGAGAAAGCAGTCAATAATAAAAAAGTCAATGATTCAAAATTTTAGAATAGCACTAATATGCTGAATAAGATATTAGAAAGCCAAAAGGAAATATCAAATAAGACAGGTATAAGTTTTGAAAAGAAGAGGAGCTATGTTGAAGCTATTACAAATAAAGAAACAAGAAGGGAAGAAGTGAAGAATACAGAGGACAAAGAAGGCTGGAAGGAACAAAGCTATAAAAGGTAATCAGGTCAAAGATTCACAAACAGGTCCTATTTTTATGGTTACTAATTTTATTGTAATGGATATGGTCATAAGAAATTAGAATGTAGAAAAAGAGCTAACAATCTCAAAAATAAGGAAAAGGAAGGTCATGTAGAGTCAAGTAGAAGTTATAACTCTTTTGCTCCTCTATCAAGCTTTGATGAAGAGACCATAATTTGTTACAAGTGTAACAACTTCAAACACATATCTTGGTATTGTAGAACCGTGTTTGAGTCAGTTAAGAAGGACCAGAGTTTTAGGGCTCCATTCATCAAGAAAAAGATTCAGACATGGTAGAAGAAACAATTTAAAGGTTCTATGTTGGTCCAGACAACTTTGCATGCAAAAAATGATGAAAAGCCATGGTTTATTGATAGTGGATGTTTGAGGCACATGACAGGAGACAAGAGCAAGTTCATAACCTTGAATAAGATCAATGGTGGCACAGTGAAATTTGGGGACAATACTACTACCAAAATTGCCGAAAAAGGTACACTAAGTTTAGATAATGGTAGAACTAAAACTAAAAATGTTTTATATGTAGAAGGTCTTAAGCATAATCTTTTGAGTGTAAGTCAAATGTGTGATCAGGGGCACACACTAAATTTTTATGTAGAAGTTTGTGAAATTAGAGAAAAGATTCAAATGTATTGATTGCAGATGCTCAGAGAACATGTAATAACTTATATATTCTATCAGACATCAAAGGTAAAAAATGTTGTTTGAGTTAGATTGAAGAAAGTTGGCTATGGCATAGGAGAATGGGGCACATAAATTTTGACAATCTTGTCAAAATTTGTAAAAAGAAAGTAGTCAGGAATCTTCCAAAGATCACAAAGCCATCTAACACGCTTTGTGGTTATTGTCAGCATGGGAAGCAGGCTAGAAGGTGGTTCAAAAAAAAAGAGTACTCGACCACTCAGATGCTAGATCTTGTTCACACTAATCTATGTGGACCTATGAGGACTCAAAGTACTCAAGGTGATAAACATTTCATGTTGCTTATTGATGACTTTTCACGTATGACTTGGATAATGTTTTTAAAGAAAAAATCAGAAGCTTTTAGACAATTCAAAGCATTCAAAGCATTAGTTGAGAATGAAACTAATCTAAAGATTAAGTGTCTAAGATCAGATCAAGGAGGAGAATTCATGTTAGATCAATATTGAGTTTTGTGAAGATCATGGAATAAAGAGACAATATTCAGTAGCCAAAACTCCACAACAAAATGGAGTAGTTGAATGAAAAAATAGAATAATTCAAGAGATGGCGAGGACAATGCTAAATGAATCCAAGATAGAAAATAAATATTGGAGAGAGGTGGTTGGTACAATAGTGCATATTTAGAATAGAGCTTTATTAAGAGTCAACATCTACAAGACTCCTTATGAGCTATGGAAAGACAAACCAGGAACAGTTGATTATTTTAGAGTTTTTGGTAGCAAATGCTTCATAAAGAGAACTAATAAAAACTTGGTAATTTTGAATCCAGAGCAGATGAAGGTATATTTCTTGGTTATTCTTGCAAAACTAAAGCTTATAAATGTTATAACAAAAGAACCAAGAAAATTGTTGAAAGTGCAAGTGTTAGGATAGAAGAAGATGGAACATAAAAGATTAGTGATCTAGTAGACATTCTTGAAATCATTGAAGAGGAAGGCTTTGAAGAATCAGATGAAGATGAGGAAAAGGAGGAGAAAAAGGGCACCAAGACTCCATCCAAATATGTTCAGAAAAATCATAATGAAAGTGACATCATCGGGGACATAAAAGAAGGAATTCACACCAGAAGAATGATGGTAAGTGAATATGAACAAGTTAATTTCTCTTTGTTATCTAAAATTCAGCCTAGAAATTTTCCAGAAGCTAGACATGATGAGCATTGGGTTAAGGCTATGGATGAATAATTAGATCAGATAGAAATGAATGATACTTGGGAATTAGTGCCTAGACCAAAAGATCACAATGTGATAGGAACAAAATGGGTTTATAAAAATAAGTTGAATGAAAATGGAGAAGTAACCAGACATAAAGCAAGATTAGTATGTAAAGGATATGCTCAGATTGAGGGAATAGATTTTGAAGAAACTTTTGCACCAATAGCAAGGTTAGAGGCTATTAGAATGTTTCTTGCATATGCAGTGTTTAAAAATTTTAAAGTGTTTTAAATAGATGTCAAATCTATCTTCCTAAATGGGAATCTTGAAGAAGAGGTCTACATTGAGTAGCCTAAGGGGTTTATTCTCTCGAATATTAGTAATCATGTATACAGGTTGAAGAAACCATTGTATGGATTAAAACAAGCTCCCAGAACTTGGTATGCAAGACTTGATAAGTACCTGCAAGATTAAGGATTCAAGAGAGGATTTGCTGATAGTAATCTTTACATCAAAACAAAAGGTGAGCATTAATTGATTATTGTGGTATATGTTGATGATATCATTTTTGGAGGAAATATTGAAAAGATGACAAAAGAATTTTCTGATAGAATGCAAAAAGAATTTGAGATGTCTATGCTTGGAGAATTATCATTTTTTTTAGGATTACAAATATTTCAATCAAATAAAAGAATTTTTATATCTCAAAGTAAATATGCCAAGGAAATGTTGAAGAAATTTGGTTTTGAGGATTGTGTACCAGTTGGCACACTTATGTGTATAGGAAATAAGGTGAGCAAGGATGTAGATTCACATGTTACAAATCAATCTTTGTATAGATATATGATTGGTAGTCTTTTATATTTGACAACATTAAGACTAGACATCATGCATGTATTAGGTATGGTTGCAAGATATCAGTCATCTCTAAGAGATAGTCATGTTCAATTAGTGAAAAGAATATTTAGATATATCAAGGGGACATTGGATTATGGATTATAGTATCCCACAGGTAAAGATTTCACTTTAGTTGCTTATATAGATTCAGATTGGGCAAGGTTCTTAGATGACAAAAAGAGTACAAGTGGAGGATCTTTCTTTCTTAGTGATAGCTTAGTATCATGGCTAAGCAAGAGGCAAAACTCAGTATCACTTTCTACAGCTGAATCAGAATATATTGCAGCAATATTGTGTTGTACTCAAGTGCGTTGGATGAAGCAAACTTTGGAAGATATCAAGGTAAAGTATGATGAACCTATTTCCATTTTTTGTGATAACACAAGTGCTATAAATATTTTAAAAAATCTAGTAATGCATTCAAGAACAAAACATATTCCCATTAGATATCACTTCTTGAGAGAGTAGGTTGCAGATCAACAGGTTAAGATGGAATATATTAGTACTACAGAGCAGATTGTAGATATTTTCACAAAGGCACTACCAAAAGACACATTTGAGTATCTATGAGAGAAGTTGGTAGTAATTTCCTTTACTTCCTACCATTGACGTTCAGCATTAGTTGAGGGGGAGCTAAGTGTTATCTCTAGGTAGGCCCTTTGTTATTGATGTCAAAGGGGGAGAACAATAGGTATAGGTGCAAAAAATAGGTACAGGTTGCTATAGTAAGGGGGAGTTACTGTATGTTTTCAAATGACAGTATGTGGAGGTGATAGGATGTGGTAGTTTTAGGATTGAGGTTGCCATCAATGACAAAGGATGCAATTTTTGGAAATATTGTCATTGATGTCAAAGGTCTAGCATTATTGGTGATAAAGGCCCCATTGCATTTAATTTTGTTTATAATAAATATATCTTGGCTATTGTGAGTTAATATTTATTTAATATTAATAAATATATTTTTGGTTGCATATGAGACAAAAGAATGGCCCATGGAGAAGTCAAATAGCCACGGGATAAAGACAAAAGAAGGATGGGACACATTTTCCCATGAAGAGTCATCTTGGGCAATTCCAAGAGTCACCAAGTGAAGACAAAAGAGGAAGGGCACAATTTATCATGAAGAGACACTTTAAGGAATACGAAAAGTCACCAAGATGAGGACAAAAGAGAGAAGGACATTTTTTATCATGAAGGGTCACCACATGACTTTTGAAAGGATTGAATATGAAGGGTCATACAAGTTTGGTGCCATTTTCCATAAGGATTGAAGGGTCATAAAGGTGGAAGGCCAAAGGTCATTTAGAAATCTATAAATAAAGGCTTGAGAAGCCATTTGTAAATATGAGAAATAGAGGTCGATTTGATATTGTAATATCTAGCTTAGAAGAGCAATTGTGAGAGATGAATATGATTTGTATTTATTATATCTAGCTTATAAGAGCAAAGCTGAGAGAGAGGAAAGAGATGTTGTATTGATCTATCATTTGTTGAGATAGAAACATTGAGAGATAGGTGTGTGGTATACATAAAGGGGTTAGTGCTCCTATGGGCTGGTGCTCATGAATAGTAGTTGGGTTGGCGCTCGGCAAAGGGGTTTTGTTCTCTTGTGGGTTGGTGCTCACGAGTAGTAGCTGGGTTGGTGCTCAGCAAAAGGTTTTGGTGCTCTTGCAAGTTTGTGCTTGTAAATATTGTTTTGGTTTGTGCTCATTCATATACTCAAGATTGTTCTCTATGGTTTTTCCTACATTGGGTTTCCATGTTATATCTGGTGTCTCTCTCTATCTTGTGTGGTGTTTATTGTTTGAGTTTTATTCCATATCTTGAATGTTTGATTAAGTGGATTTTGGTTAAAGGAAAGTTTTATTAGATATATGATATACTAATTCACCCCCCTCTTAGTATATCTCATGCTTAACACAAGCCTACCCTTAAGAAGACTTATACCCCAATTGTCAAATCCAAAACCTCCACTCCTTTGACACCTTTGCTAGAGTCATATTCTAATATATTGGAAATATTACTGTAATTATCCTAATTAATCTTGCCTCTTATAAAACCATTTGATTCACTTAATCCTAAACCATCTTATTTTAATGGAAATCTAGTTTTCTCATACTATAGGATGCCTAGGCATGATAAGAAGAATTGTAGAGCTCTCCAATTCATAATCTACAAACTATGTGATGAGGATGACTTATTGATAGAAAAACCTCCCATGATCCCATTGTAGACACTATAAAATTGGACACTATGTTTCTATATGTTTGAATGACCCTTAGACCACCCATTGACCCCCTTAAGACCATTTCTTAGTCATTTACCCCACTAGGCATTAGTAGAAATGACTAAGTTTAACCAATTTTGACTATGACCCTAATCATCGATAGTCACCCCTTAACCACTAATAGTTAACCCTAATCACTAATAGTTTTCCCTTAATCACCTTTAGAGTTAAATTCAATTCAAACTCTAGTTTGATTTTTTATTAATAGATATTTGATCCATCATTTGCATAAGTAATGCATGTTAGGTTAAATTTAGACAGCTTGTTAGATATCTTGTTATAATTATTGTTTCACCACTCCCTCACCTACATATTAAGAGAGGAAGAAGAGGTGAAAGAGGATCAAATTTTATTTGTACAAGGGAATATAGCTTTTGAAGTAGGTATTCTTCTTACTTATGATGAATTGAAGAAATTTTCTAGTGAACCAATGACCAGGATAAAGATCAAAAGTGCTACTGTAACTCATCAGTCAACATCCAAGGTACTATCACTCTACCAAAATTTATCCACAATATATAAAATGATTTCATTCAACCTCAACATTCTTTAAACCAAAAACAATAAAGCTAAGTATCTATTTCTTAACAAGATTCAATAGTTAGTTTCTTTGTTTCATTCATTATATCACTCTCTTTCATCCCACTTTCTTGTGTTAGAGTTCTACAACTCTAAGCACTTTTTCTCTTCCCTAAAACCACCTAGAGCCTCTTTCAATCATCTCAACATCCTGTACCTAAACCAAACACCTCTTAACATTACCATTTACCTTGTAATTAGCATTCAAGCTAAACTCATCTTTTATAACTTTCCTACAACCTTTCCAACCAAACTTTTCTTCATAAGCCAAATCCCATGGTAACCACTAATGGTCATCTAATTGACAAGGGTTTGACCCTAACCATCAACGGTCACTAATCATCGATGATAACCTAACCACATATAGTTTGACCTTACTACTGATGATCATTATCTATCAATTTTTAACAAGCTAATTTGAGCTATTAGACCCTAGCCAAATTCTAATTTTTGAGTTTTTGATTTATCACAAAGGATCATTCTATTTTTTGAATCATGTTTGATTCATCTAGCATTGATAATTATTTATGCAAGCAACATCTACTTTTAACATATCAAATTTGATTGTTTAAAAGTATGGATTGACATTCTCTAAAGAAACTTGTGCTTCTTGGTTCTAAATCATGTTAGGAAATCCACCTAATATCTAACTTATCAACCATTTATTTAGTGATTTCTTATCTTTAGTTCATTTTTACCTAGATAAAGAAGAGTATCCATAATAATTTAGATCAATGCGCACACAACATATCAAGTTTTCTACAATACCCTCTTTGAGTTTCCTTTTGTTTTCTTCTAAGAAAATAAATGAAACTTTACTGAAACATTCTATCACACCTGATGGGACCCTTGAGAATTTTATTGGGTTCATAGATATAGGACATTTAGTTACATTAGATAAGAGTCATCCATTATATTATTTTCTTAAAATTAAACTTTCCTTATCTCCTTTATTTCTTTACAAAAAACAAATTCTAGTTTCTTTTGTTTTCTTAGAAAAAATAAACATTGTCTTGTTTTGCTTTCACTTCCAAATACCAAAAGTATTCATCCTAGGCTTAGAATTTGCATTATCATCATCATATCTATGTGCATCTTAGTTATTTTATATTCACTTGAAAATACATTGCAATTTTCTTTTGGATAAAAATTAACTTTGCATCCATTATTTGCTTATATTAATTAGCTCACATAGCTTAATTTGGTCAAGTAAATTAATCATAGTCTCACTTATACCCCCTCACACAAGACCAAACCATAAATTCAATTAAATATAAAAACATTAACATAAATATCAATTGGATTTCATCACCTAACAGTCACATTTCCTTGGGTATCCTACTTGGATTTCACCACCAAAGGGAAAACCAACTCAGTACACTGACTGCGTATAGTATTTAGAAACTTAGTATATTTTGCCTAAGCACCTGATACCCTTATCAATTTGGTGTGTGAAGTAAGGGGGTAGGCCCAAATATCAAGCCTTGTTCCAAGTTATAGTATAAATATTGAGAGACTTTAACTATCTGAAACCACCCTTAAACATCTTATTTTAGTACCCATTCTACAAATGCAAAGTTGGTCCTTCATAACTTCTTCAAAATTGAGGCATAAAATTAAAGAGAGATAATAAATTATCCTAGGATTTTAACCCACATTAGTGTATGCATTATTTTCCTTGTGATATTTTTATTTTGATTGCTTCTCTTTCAAGTTGTGAGATTGTTTGATCTTCATTTTTCCCTCCTTGCATGGTTCTCACTAGATAACAACTAAAAAACCAAGCAAACCAGGATCCCCCACCCAACCACCTATCTTCCTCTTCATCTTCATCTATGGAGTATGTTTCAAATGTATAGATATATCCCCATACTTTCAAAATCCCTAGTATCCCTTGGATGGTTACCCAAGGTGATGTGGATTTTTCCACCTTTTTGGATAATAACCCCATATCCCTCCAACATTACCTCAACACCATATCCAATTATACCCTTTCTTAGATTCCACCTAGTGACCCACCCTATGGTATGTCATCCCACATTTTAGGCACCACCTCTATTTCCACCATTTACATCAAACCCTTAGTCATCCAAGCATCTTCTTCTACCAACAACCCCAAATAAATAGGTTTACATAGGAGAAATTAGTAAATAATATTCCTAATTAAAGATACTAATTTATGAAATTAAATTATAATTAGACCATTTCTAAAAATATAAGTGAGAAAGATAAAATTAAACTTAGCTTACTCTAGACTATTTCGATTGAGATAGGGTCTGGAAATTTGTGTGTGAGATTGGGACATTGTCATAAACAAGATCTTGGACTTAATTTTTTGATTAGACAAGGGTGCTAGAACTAGACACCATAGGCTTCAATATTGTAGTCCTCCAATATGATTGTCCTAAGGATTTAAGATTTTTAGGTTTTTTTTACCTTCTCAGTGTGAGCCTATGTACTAATTTTCAATTCCTCACTATCAATAGAGTTCCATGTAAATTTGATTCGTCATGTACTTGTATCTTCTATACAATTAAAAGAAAATTTAGCAAATGGGGAAAAGGGGTTAGTGTGTGTAAGATGTACTGAATGTACTCCACACCCTGTGTGTGGGCACACTACCTATATACCAATACTCTAAGGAGGGAACAATCCATATGTAGTTCTCCTTTTAAGATTGCTTGGTGAAATAGTGAATGAAATGTAATAAATACTAAAATTGGGTATGCTTGAGATGACTACAGACTAGTTTAAGGATTTGAATTAGCTTGAAAGTTTATAATATGGATATATGTAGAGAATAGGGAAGATTGCTTGAGTGGTCTTGATTGCATTTGTGCTTGCTTGAATGATATTTTCCAACCCTTTCTAAATGATCCTTGAATGGGCTTATATATGGATCTGTTGGTTATGGGTTAGATGAAACTAGACTAGGCCAACATAATGAATAAGAAGAATCAAGAAAAAATTGTAATTTGGGTTCAAATTATGATTGGATAGGAGTGCTAAAAAGAGGACATGCTAGGGTCCAATTCTATAGTATAAATTTGGTGAAATTGTCCTAAGTAGATGAGACCTAGGGGTATGGATTAGTCATGAAGAGAGGGTCCTAACTCAGCTAGGCTAAATTTTGAAAGGCCATGGATGACTGAGAATTAGTGAAATTAAGCCTAAGAGGTAAGAGGGACCTAAGGATTGAGTGTCATTATCCATGCTCAAGTTAATAATTTTTTTCATTTTATATGACTACATTTTCCCCCACTTTATTCTAGTGATGTACCAAATTGAAATACTAGGATAAATGAAAATAGAAAATGTACTTAAAATTACCTATAAAGGTGAATCCCATGAAGCTTGTGATGTTGAGTAATGTTGGATAGTGTATAGAGAGCACATTGTGTAAGTGTGAATCTATGAAAGGAAAACAAAGAGTAGATCAATTCTTATTATATGCAATATAAAATAAGAACATAAAAAGTTGGGTAAGAGAGATGAAGAGAAAGGAATGAATACACCTCACTAGGTACATGAACCAATATAAAACCTATTTTGATATTGAGTAAGGTTGAGTAATATTGGATGTACTAGATGACATTTGACCAACAATTAAAATATGAATGGAGTTTAGTGCCCAATTCCTCAAAAAGTGGTTCAAGAATGAAAAGACTAGCCCTGTGGCTCCATCATCACCTATTAAGTGAATATATATGATCATGTATGTGCTAATCGATGTCTAGACTGTGTTTCCAATCCCTTTGGCTCCATCATTGACCATGAAGTGAAGCTATAAACTAATACTAGTATGAAGAAGTATGTCATATGAGATGGCTTCTAAATCCCATGAATGATATGTAAATCTAAAAATGTAGCATGGATAGTTGAATGTGTTAGAAACTAGGTCAATGTTAGACAACTCAAAAAGAAGGAGATTAGGATTATATGAAAGCCACTCCAAAACTAAAAATTTTTCTTATGTGGAAGCCACCCAAGAACTCGAGTACTCAGTAAATTTGGAGGTTAGGATTTTATGAAAACCACTCCAAAATTATGCCAACCACCTAAAATGGAATAAGGCATGTAACTACTAAGAATGCCTAGGTAATGATAAGAACTAAAATAAAAGAAGAAAAAGTGTTGTGTAATATGTCCCTAATCACTAGTGTCTAAAGTATGGATTTTGATCTAGAAGTTATACAAATTTTCATATCTAAAATTGGAAGTGAAAACCAATCATGCCATACAAGATTCCCCCTATGTCTGGATTCTCTGAGAAAATTGTACTAAAAACTATTGATCTAAATTGGTCTAATTATGAAAAACTATAGCTAAACCTACCTTTTTGCTTGATTTTGGAAAACCTAATTTTTCTATTATTTGGATAGGAGCACCAAAAATAGACACCCTGGTTTCCAACACTATGGTCTAGCCTTGGTGTTATTGTCTTAGGTTGAAACTAATCACTATTCTGGAATCTTGACTATCTAACTAGTTTGTTTTGAGTGGTTTGATGACTAGTTGCTATTCTAGTTATTCTAAAATTGGAGTTTTTGACCAATTAGGAGATTTAATCTCTATAGCAAAACCTCTATTTGTTTCCCCCTCTTATGAGGGTAGTCATAGGTACCTTTCAATGACTACCCTCAAAATAATAATCCCTAAAAGTGTATTAAACTAGAAATATACATGATATAGAAATGATAATCAACAAGATATCTCAAGATATAACATGGTTTGATTTGAGAGATTGTTAGATCAATAGGGGCATGCCTAGATATATGTAACCATATAATAGCATGTGTAATGTAATGAACTAGAACCAAAAGTGTTAGTTTTTAGTTTTTTAGTTATTGGTTGGAGGGATGAAGCATGACGTCTATCATGGCATCCAAGATAATAGAAAAATGCATGATAAGGATTATGGAGTTACAAAAATTAAAGATTAAATCAAGCAAACAAAAAAAAAACTCAAATTAAGAAGCAAGAAGATTAAAAGAGTGGCCAAGGGGCCACACAAACAAGGGACATGGGCACATGTCACTCAAAATAGAAAACAACCATACAAGGCATACTCAAATGCCATATACACATACAAGTGAAAAAAATAATGTTGGTACAAGGGCTACAGGCTCATAGAAGAGTAAAAGCAAAGGACATTGGTAAATGTCCTAAAGAACACACATGAATAGAAGTAAAGGACATTATAAAATGTCCTAAGGCACATACATGAGACAAGCAAGAACTAGAAATGCAATCCAACAAGCTATGTTAAGCAAGAAGAGAAAGCATGTAATAATTGGAAAGATAGAATCACATCTAACTAATCAAAGAAAGAATGAAAGTATGAAAGACATGTTTAGTACAAGACTAGATATATGATAAGAGATACATAAGTGCTAGATAATATTGAAATATTGATATAATAATATATGTAATCTAGTAAGTAATGTACATCAACATGATAACTTGGAGTGTTGATCCAAAAATTGAAAGTCTTGGTTGAATAACATTTCAAGAACATAAATAATAATGCTATCTCTAAGAAGAGATGTCTAATTTACATTTTGGGTTACATATTTATTTATACACATTTTGAAGTTAAGAGGAGGATTTTTAAGGTCACCAATATCAAGGGATATTAAGTGGTTCGACTTCCATGATTTACAACAATACAAAATTTGAGGAATTACTATTTTTAAAAACTTACTATTTTTAGACTATAGTACTAAAATTGAAATTTATGGAACCTCTATTAGGTTTTTAGGGGTCAAAACCCACTGATTAGATATTTAAGTCATCTCACCATATTCTCCTTGTTCTTAGCTTTCCAATAGTTCAAATGGGGAGTCAAAAAGAACTATGGTGTAAAAGTTATGGCTCCCAGAAGTTCTACCACCAATTGGGGTAGAATTGTTGCCCGAATTGTTCCTTGAAATGTTGCTCAGATCAAGTGTGTAGTGTAGGAATGACATAACCTAGATGTTCTATTCATGTAGAATATTCCACTAGGGGGAGTATATATTGATGTGTGTCTTTAATGTAGAAGTAGGATGTCCCCTCAATGGGTAGAGTGAAGCAATCAAGTAGTTGGATGTCACTGTACACATTCAACGAAGATCAAGTGAAACTTGGTAATGTAGATAAATCAACATACAATAGCATGAAACATGAAATGAAGTCTTAGAATGAAATTATCAATGTAAATCATGGATGATGCATATAATTGAAATGTTTTTTTGGGTGTTTTGTTATATTTGAATGTTTTTGGATTTTTGAAATGTTATATTATTTTTGTATTTTTAGAATATTTTAACTATGTATAATCAAGTAGAAGAGGTTATGTACAAGCAAAGTTGGAAAGAGATGATACTAATTGATGAGTCTCATGTGAGACTCCCTATCATGTTGTCCTGTATCAAGAAGAAGGATCATGCATGATCATGAAACATAGTGGAAATGTTGAGACTATGGCTCTAAAAGTTGTGTATTTTGTAAGTGCTTTGAAACACCTATAGTGGAAACCAACTATGGGGTAACTCTAAGAAGTAGATGCAATTATGGGGCTATAAGGGACCCATCTAATGGTAGGAGAATCTCTTTGAAGATGTGCTCTATGTAAATGCATAATATTTCAATGATACTACCCTGGGTGTGAATATTATAGCTAGAAGTTGTCTAGAATCTTGAAACTATGGAGGTGTATGATTTTCTTGTGCTACTAATGAAGTCTCAACTATGTCTAAATCTAGACTAGAGGAAGAAATGTAACAAGCAAAGGATCTAAAACTATAATGGAAGGGGTACTAACCTGAGTGACAAAGCTATAATGATGGGTGTAATCAATGTGTCAATCTTCATAAACTTGGGTGATAGCATGTACCACATGATCTACTATAGGCATAGAGCTAGTATTAGGTATGGGATAAAATATAGATGAACCAAGTTTGAAGATAGAAGGAGATATAATTGCTAGTGTTTATTTGTGTCTAGTGGTGATAGGAATATATTAAAAGTAGCCAAAGAGTTAGATACATCTAAGTAGAAACCATGTATAGCAATATGATTATAAAGATCATTCCACATGATAGATAACAAACAAGGGATAAAGAGCATGGAATTGTGCAAGGATGCATATAAAAAATTGGCATGTGCTATGACATTTTTAATGTGTTTATCATGATAAACTTGAAAAAAATTCCACATGAGAAATAGAAAGTAAAGGGTAGAGATCATGAATTTTTGCATAAAGGCATATAAACTTATGACATGTAACATAAGATTTTTAATGTGTTTAGCAAAATGGAGTTCGTAATTATTTTGTATGAGTAAGAGAGAATATGCAAAAATAATTTTGAAAATTTGTGCATTTTTGGTAATGAATTTTTTAATAACATCCCATATAATGAAATAGAAGCATGAAATGCAAATGATGAATCATTGTATAAACATATGATAGACTTCATCATTCATGTACATGATAGGGCCCATTATGGTTTCCTTGTTATTTTCAAGAAATGTAAGAAAAATGTGTACATAAGTGAGAATCATTTTTTTCATTTGATTATGGATGTAAGGTGATACCTCAAGAAGCAAATAGGTGTTATTATATGCAACTAAGGATTTAACAATGATAGTTTTGCAAAACAGTATGAATTTTTGAAATTGAAATTGAATTTATGAGTTAAGTATTCAAGAAAAAAAAATTTATGGGAAAGTACTTGATTTAATGGGACCTAGTAGATGTAACTAAGGTTTAAAATAAAATAATTTTATGAAAATTATTGTGAATTGTTGAAATTTGAAGTAATTTTTTGATTTTAATAACCAAGTAAAAATTCAGAAAATGATTTGAAAAATACTAGAAAATTATTGGGAACTAGATGTAGTTAGTGTTTGAAATAAAATTATTTTTGAAAATTGCTATTGATTTTGAAAATTGGAATCAAATTTTTGATTTAGTTATGCAATATCTAAACCAAGATATTATTGGATTAATAATAGAAAATTACTGGGACCTAGTTGATGCAACTAGGGTTTAAAATAGATTTATTTTAAAATTTACTAAAAAAATTTAAAATTTGAGATAATTTTTTTTATTTATATGTGGAAGAAAGAAAAAAAGAAATTATTGGATTAATGATGGAAAATTAATAGGACCTAGTGTATTCAACTAGGGTTTGAAAAGTTTTATTTTAAAATTTGAGAGGAATTTTTAATTTTAATATTCAAGAAAAAATTCAAAAATTAATGGGAAAAATCACAAAAATTTACCTTAGGGTTTCTAGGGTTTTTATGCACAATTCGAAGTAAGTCAGGTTCACCAAATGATTTGGTATATTTGGGAATAATGGAGTTTTATTCTTATTATATAAATAGGATTGAGCAGGAGAAATTAGTGAATAATATTCCTAATTAAAGTTATTGATTTGTGAAATTAAATTACAATTATCCATTTTCTAAAAATAGCAGTGAGAGAGAGAGAGAATATTAAACTTGGGTTATTATGGATTATTTTGATTGAGATAGTGTCTAGAAATTTGTGTGAAGGACTAAGACACTATCAAAAACAAGATCTTGGATTTCATTTTTTGATTTGAGAGGAGCACCAGAATTGGACACCCTAGGCTCTAGCACTATAGTCCTTCAATGTTATTATACTAAGGATTTAAGCTTTTTGGGTTTTGTTTGCCTACTCAGTATGGGTATGTGTACCAATGTTTAGGCCCTCACTATCAATAGATCTCCCTATAGATTTTATTATTTATGTACTTGTATCTTTTATGAAATTGAAAGAAACTTTAGCAAATGGGGAAAAGGGGTTAGTGTGTGTAAGATGCACTGGACGTGCTTCACACCCATGTGTGGGCATATTGCCTACATACCAATACTCCAAGGAGGGATCAGGCCATATGTAGTTCTCCCTTTAAGAGAGCTTGGTGAAATAGTGAATGAAATGCAAGAAATGCTAAAACTAGGTATGCTTGAGATGACTAGGGATTGGTGTAAGGACTTGAATTGGCTTAAAAGTGTATATGCTGGTTGTATGTAGAGAATAACAAAGATTAATTGAGGGGTATTTATTGTATTCTTTCTTTCTTGAATGATATTTTCCAACCCTTTCCAAATGATCTTTGAATGAGATTATATATGGATCTATTGGTAATGGGTTAGATGAACCTAGACTAGGTTAACACATTAAATAAGAAGAATCGAGAATAAAAGGTAATTTGGGTTTGAGTAATGATTGGATAAGAGAATTAAAAATAAAACACCCTAGGGTCCAATGATATAATCCAACTTTGGTATTATTGTCCTAAGCAGATGAGACCTAGGGGGATGGATTAGTCATGAAGAGAGGGTCTTGGCTCAGCTAGGATCAAGTCTAGAAGGTCGTGGATGACTAGAAATTAGTGAAATTAAGCCTAAGACAGTCATGAGAGAAAGAAAGAGGGACCTAAGGATTAGATGTTATTAGCCATGATAGATTTACCAATTTTTTGCATTTTATATGACTATAGGGAACCACCTCTATTTACACCATTTACACCCAACCCTTAGTCAACCAAGCATCTTATTTTACCAATAACCCCACTAATACCACCATCTAACCAACCAACACCCAAACACCTTCCACCCCAACCAATAACTCTTCTAGTATAAGATCAACCCAGAATTTGGGCATTTACACTCCACTTTCCATTAAAGTACCTTCTATTATCATTGTCACCGTTCCTTTATTTCCAATCCACCTACCTCCACTCCATTTTAAAGCTTATTGGTTCACATACCTTTTACCCTTCCATCGATTAGTACCAAGGTTACCAACCATCCTTAACCTATCAACCTATCCATACCTTCAGCCTAACCTATGTCAATTCTTCAACAAGTTCCTATTGCACCCAACCTAAGCCATATTCTGAACCCATAAGGGTATATGTCTTCATCCTATACACAACCTCCTATATCCATTTACTCATACATATAATCTTCCCAACCATCCATGTCTACATATTAATAAATGGAAACCTCCTAACCTTCCATCAACTATCATTATGCTGCACCTTCCTAAACCCAATAGAATATGCCCAATAAATATGATGGTGCACAACAACAAATGGATTTCATTAAGATGTTAATGGAAAATATGACCACTTTTGGAGTAATCTATCTCTAGTGCCCATAACTTCTTATCATATGGTCCAATCCTCCTCAATACAACCCTATCTTCCTTAATGGGATCTTCTAATTTTTTTGAAATTTTAGATCAATGAAGATCTTCAATAATATCTTAGAGTTTTTAGACACTCCTGCTACTTGATTACTTATGATGATGCTCTCCTTCTCTAAAGCTTTCCCATATCCCTATCTAGTCTGACATTAGATTGGTGCAGTGCTATTACCAAGTACTCCATTATTTATTTTTCCTAATTAGCTCAAACCTTCTTAGATTATTTTTCCATAAAATATATCTAATAAAGCTTCCATTACCAATCTTTACTCCATTCGACAATTTGAGGATGAGTTGATTGCTGATTTTATAGCCTATTGGAGAGGTTTGATAAACCAATTCTCTTTCTCCTTACCCTAAGCCAAGTTGATTGATATTTTATCTTGGGATTTTTCTAAACATATTTCCTCCACTCTTCAGGTTAAGACTTTCAAGACCTTTGATAAATTTTTCTCCATGGCATGGAAATTGTAGATTAGAGCCATTGATGAGGGGAAGCTGAAATTGAGAAACAAGAACTCTAGTTTCAAATCAAATAAAAATTCCTCCTCCAAAACCACTAGGCACTCCAATAATATTACCAAAACTAAAGGAACCATGAATGTATTTATCCTTAAAAACACCCCTCATATGATTTTTAACCAACCCGACTCTTATAATTCTTCTAACCAAAATACCCAAAACCAAAAATGTAATAACCAAAAGTAATATGCTCCATTAGGGGAGTCATATGCTTTAGTATTTGAAATTTTGTTGAAAGCAAACATCATATAACTTCCTCAAATTAAACCCCCACAATAATTTGATTCCTCTCATCCCACCCTTGGTTTGTATAAGGAGAATGAATTGTGTGCCTTCCACCATGTCATTAGACATGATGTTAGTAGATGGAATAATTTCAAAAGCATTATCCAAATGTTGATTAACAAGGGGGAAATTGTGTTGGATAACCCTAATACACCCCTAAATTAGTCACTTGACATATTTAGACAACCTTTTCCCAACCATGCCCCTCCTGTGAACAATGAAAAAAAAAGTGAAATCCTCTCACAACTATGAGGTCCATACCATTAATGTGTTTCCTAGTGAAATAATTATTGAGGAAACCATTGCCCAAACCACTTTTCCTTCCCCTCCAATTATGGAGGTTGTGTAGTCACCTTTTATTCCTTTGGAAATTGAAACAATTGAAATAGCTACTCCCCTCCCTCCACTTTTCAAGGCAGTGGAGCTACCAGCCTCTCCTTTAGAAGACATACCAAAAAAAACCACCATTTCCACCATATCTTTCTCTTCCATCATACAACAATCCACTCTTCTTTTGGAAAGAATTCATAAGGAAAAGGTCACTTTATCTACCTCTCCCATGGAAGAATCACCTTTAGAAGCATTGGAGTCTTTGATTGAGAAAAAACACAAGGTGATCACTCCCCTCTTTCAATCCATGGGTTTTTGATTTGAAACCAATACCCAAAGGATCAAACCCATCTATAAGCCTTTATCTAGACTAGTTCAAAACTTGGAGTACCTATCCCAACCCAAACTAGATCATGCCACATTTTGGCACTATCTCAAGCTTCCTTACCCAACCAAACAAGATCCCTCAACCACATCATTGTCAAATCAACCTTAAAATTCCACTATTTAACTCACCATAATCTCAACCAAACCATTATGAACCTCTACCCCTCAAGACATAGTTGAACCAACCAAACTAACTCCACCTGAAATAACCCAAACACCTTCTACCATCCTAGCCAAGCCCATAAAAAACCTAGGTGTGCTCCCTATTTAGAGCCTTAAACACCCTCCATTAGAGTTGGATTTAGCATCGCCTAGCCCACCAAATGAATCCCAAGTTAGGCCAACCATTAAAGAATAGCCACCTAAGATTCCAAAACCCAAAACCTTACACTTATTTCTACCTTGCCTTTCATTTTAGGACTACATCCTTGTTCCATCCTATGACCTCATCCTTATCTTAAGAAAACACATCTCCAAAAGATAATGCAAACCCAAAATCCTCTTCCATCTATGCCCCTACCTATTCTTTTTATGTCCCCTGCCTCCAAAATCTGCACTACCAAGCATATTACTTCTAACCCTTCTATTTTTAAACTACCCACTACCAATCCTGCTATTTCTAAAACTTTTACTTCCAAACCACTAACCACCAAGAATAATCCACCACCCAAAAATCCTACCACTAATCTTACTCCTAATAAGGATTCCACCCCAAAATTCAAAACCAAAAATCTAACATCCTTGTCACCTTTGCTTGAGTCTTACTCAACCATACTACAAATATTATTACACGATTCTTTCTTGACTTTGCCTCCCATAAAAACATTTGACCCCCATATCCCTAATCCATCTTGGTTTGATAAAAATCTAATTTTCTCATACCACAGAGTGCTAGGACATGATATAGAGAACTATACATCTCAAGTCCTAGTTCATCATCTATGTGTTGACAATGACCTATTATTAGAGCCACCCATAACCCTACAGTCACTCTAGGAACCACAAGCCACCACCCCAAACCTACCTACTCATGTTACCTCATTTAAGAGTGAGGAGGAACTGAAGTAGTCCTCTAGCCCAACTCTTCCCCAGATCTATACCATCCATTTGGTGACATGATTATAAGACTAATAAAAGGATAAGGGGAAGATAAAGGTGTCCATTCCATGGACATACCCTTATTCTACCACCCAATCATTTAACCAAACCCAAACACCCACACTTTCTCCCAAACCTAGAATATCCATATTTGGTACCTATTAATCCAACCCTTACAATTCAATCCAAAGATTAGTTCTAAAGCAACTTCACCAAACAACAATGAATATGAGTTTATATAAACTAATCAATACCTCACCCCATCACCACCAAGTAATGATAGCAGCTTTATAGTCTATAGAGGTCCAACTAGAAGATCCATAACCTATAGACACCTTTATCACATCCCTATATCTTTCCACCCTTGTTACCTTCAAAGATTCATAAATACCCTTGATTCATCCCTAGGATCCACATCCTCCTCTCTTCATTACCACATACATCAACTCAATCCACATCAAGAGGGTTATGATTGATGGAGGGGATAAAACCAACATTATCTCCTCCCATACATATGAGGAGCTAAAATTTCTAGAGAACAGTATGTTAGAAACCATAGTGGTGATTTATTCCTTTAATGACCCTATGGCAACAACTATATGAATTGTCATCCTCCATATTCATTTAGGACCTCACATATTTCTTGAGCTCTTATACATATTATAAGGTGAGTTCTAGTACTATGTCATACTTGGGCACCATTGGATTTGTTCCATGAATTGTGTACCATCTACCTTAAATTATTGCATCAAATTTGATCACAAAGGTGAATTAGTTACCATATAAACTGACCCAATCCCTTTCACATCATGAAACATGACAAACTAACCAAATGATGTTCTCCTCCTTCCCTCCACCAAGTCTTAACCAACAAAAATTGACTCCACTTATTTTATCAACCTAACCTTGACTAGATCATCAATTCCTTCTGCCAAAATCCCCATGAATGACCCCTTGGAATCCACATTTTAATTTCTCTCTCTTGGGTAGTATTGCCTCTTGACCTTGGATGTCTTCCTTTCTCCTTGGGAGTATGAAAAACTTAACTCAAACCTTGATTATGACCCTAATACCAAAAACACTATTTATTTTGGGCCTCCCAATCTCTAAACAAATCTTATCTATGGGGGAATTGATCAACCACTTTTTACCTCCTCGACCTCCTCTTCTCCTTGATCATCCACCTCCGATTTCTCCTATCTAGATAAACTAGAGTTTTCCATGAAATACCTACATAGGTGTGCTTGGAAGGGATTTAGTCTAGGACATTATGAGCATAAAACACATGAGTTACCTCCATATAAGACTCAAAATCCTATTGAAATATTTTGTCCCATTTTTACTCCACCTAAAGATCCAATAGACTCACCTCCTATTACTATCATTGAAAAGGAAGTCCCATCCTCACCATCCACTCCATCATCAACATCTAATGATTTCAACATCATTCCCCCTAACATTTTTTTTGTCAACATGATTTTCCTTGGACCCTTGACTTATCAAAAATATGGGGAGATCGTAACCATTCCTTTGACTCATCCTGAGATGGTAGGAGATGACTCCCATTAATACCATTCAATGTCAGGGTGATGATTCTATTCTTGACTATATTGGTGTAGAAGATTATTCTATCCACAAATCCCTTCCTATTGAGAATTAAACCATGTTGAAATAATCCAACATGGATATCAACTTGGTTACTCTCGATAACTTATGTATTGTTAAAATAGGCCAATCATTAAATTCTATAGAACTTCAAGATTTCCCCTCTTTCCTATAAGACCATATCATAACATTTTATTGGTCTTATAGTTACATGCTAGGAATTGGCCCTTTCATCACCACCCATAATATATCCCCCAACCTTGATTCCAAGAAAATTAGGTAAATACTTCATTGGATGCACCCTCACATAGCCCTTCTCATCAAAGAATAACTTCAATGTATCTTATCCATAAATTTCATTCAACCCATTGATTATCCCCAATGGGTCTTGAACGTCATCCCTATCACTAAAGTAATAGGGGGAATTCATATTTGTGTAGAATTTCATGACCTTAACTTTGCTTACCCAAAGGAAGACTTTCCTTTGCCAAGAATTAACCAACTTGTTGATTTTATATCTAGTCATAAGATGTTATCTCTTATGGATGGGTTCTTGAGTTATAATTAGATCTTAATTGCCCCTAAATATTAACAAAAAACTGCCTTTATCACCCCGTATGGAACATTTTGCTATAGTTTCATGAATTTTAGTCTGAATAATATTGTTGTAGCCTACTAGCATGCTATGACCTACATCTTTCATGACCTTATTCACAAAATTGTAAAGGACTATGTCGATGACCTTATTGGTAAATCCAAATGTCATAAAGATTATTTGTCCATTCTTAAGATTACCTTTGAACACCTCATCCATTACCATGTTCTCTTTAACCCCAAAAAGTGTATTGTTGGGATCTTGTCAGGAATTCTCCTTGGCTTTATCATCTCTATTCAAGGAATTGAAGTCTATCCCACCAAAATCAAATCAATATTTGACATCCTCCTCCTACCCACCACAAGCAACTCCATAGTTTGCAGGGAAAGCTCTAATCCATTCATCACTTTATCTCTCAGCTCTCTGATTGATGCCAACCTTTCCAGCACTTCATAAGAAATATGTATCTTTTAAGTGGAACAAAGACTATAAAAAATACTTTGATTCACTTAAATAGTACCTTTTATCTCTACCTATACTCATTCCTTGCAAATAAGATAAACCTTTTTACCTTTATATTTATGCCACTGACCACTCCTTAGGAGAAATGTTGGTGTATCAAGATGAGAAACATAAAGAGCAAGACATACACTACATAATTCAAATTCTTATTGAATAGAAGACTCAATACACCCATACCAAAAAATATTTCCTTGGTATTCATGGCCTCCAAACTCTACCACTACCTTCTCAACCATAAGATCTATGTCATAACCAATACTGACCCACTCAAGTATATGCTCCAATCCATACCAAAACTAGTGTATGGCTAAGTGGTTCATGTTCTTAGCTAAGTTTGACCTTGATTTCTTCCATTAGAGGTTAATAAAAGGGTAAATTATCACTAACCAATTGGATAAATCACCCTTAGTGGATAACCATCTATCTCCCATTGAGTTTCTTGATGAGTTCATCACCACCCTTTCTCAAGAGATCACCTATCAAATGACCATGTTCTTCGATGGATCAAAATTTTAACATGGTGGGGGAGCTAGTGTTATTTTTATCCCCCTTGATGGTGAATCTCTTCCTTTATCCTTAAATATAGATTTTTGATTATATCAATAATATGGTTGAATATAAAGCCCTAGAGATAGGTCTCTAAATTGCATTAGCCTTGGGAGTTAAAATAATCAACATCTTTGGTGACTCTCAACTCATAGTCAATAAAATTAATAGCTCTTATAAATATAAGAATTATGTTTTTTAAGATTACAAGGAACTAATTGATGTACTTTTGGCATTATTTAAACAATATTGTATCCAAACCATTCCACAATTTATGAATAAGTTTACCAATACAATGACTTCTCTCACTTCATAGATCCTATTTGCACCCTCTTATGCTAAGATATATGTCATTATCCATCATCTTATCAAGCATTCTTATATCAAATTAGACTCTCTAAACATATTTAATATGGAGGAGACCAAACCTGAACTTAGTTTAGGCATATTTTCAACTATCTCAACCTTTCCATCATTCCTTCTGACCTTTCCAGGAATGGTTGAAGAGCATTATTTCAGGGTACCTCTCATTACACCATATTAGGGGGAATGATTTAAAAGCATGTATTTTATGGCCTTCTTCTTTTAGACCTACATAACCATGAGATCTTTCATTTTATCAAGGAAACACATGATGGGATCTATAGGGAACACTTTAGTGGACTAGCCATCACTAAATGCATCATTTGCCTTGGATACTATTAGCCAAATCTTAACCAGGATTGTTTTGATTATGTGAAGAAGTGTGTTAAATGTCAATAACATGCTAATTTATATCATGTAACTAGCCATAGTTTGCAAGTATCTAAAGTTTTTTAGCCCTTCTCGTAATGGGGTCTAGATATTATTGGTAAAATTAACCCCATTATTTGTAATGACATCATTATATCATCACCACGATAAAATATTTCACCAAATGGATAGAGGATATTCCTCTCATCTCAACTAAAGTTGAAAATATTATTGATTTTATCAGCCATCAAGTTATGTACCATTTTAGTTTTACTCATAAAATAATTATTGATAATGGTAAATCTTTTAAGAAAAAGAAAATCCAAGGCCTTTGTGATGCATTCGGTATCAAGTTAAGTTTTTCATTGCCTTATTTCCCACAAGCTAATGGGAAAGTCAAAGATTCTAAAAAAACTCTTAAAAACATGCTAACTAAAATTGTTAATGCATCTAGTAAGGATTGGCATTTACACATCCCATTTGCCTTATGGGAATATTGTATTAGAATTTGAACCTCTATAGGTGCTACCCCTTTTCTCTCTTATTTTTTGAGCAAAGGCTATCTTTCCTCTTGAAGTTTAAATTCCTTCTATTCATATATCCCTACAAGACATCATTTCTAAAGACAATTATTGTCAACAACATTTATCCCAACTTGAGATACTTGATCAAACACACTTATAATAAGCACCTCAAAGTGAAAGAATTCAATATTGGAGATATCATCTTAAAAGGAAAATAAACATGTAATTAATATGAAGAAAAACAAGTAGGGAAAGTTTTATTTCAATTAGATTGGACTTTATATCATAATGCACAAGTATGGATCGAAAGCTTACTGGTTATCTCTTCTTGAAGGGAAACTAGAACCCGAAACTTTCAATGCTTTGCATCTACATCTTTTCTTTTTTTAGACAAGATCAAGCTCACTTTTTGTCCAACTTAAACTCATCCCTTATTTTCAACCACCCTCATCTCCTTATTTTAACGAAAACCAATTAAAGATGGATCATGTGATTATATATCACACCTTAGACTAATCTTGAATATGGGTACCATGGCTCTACCCATGGCATGATTCTCATGGTAATATTTACCCCTTTATAAGATGGGTTTCCATGGCTATTGTCACTTAAACCTCTTTTACCCATTAAAAATATTCTTTTACTTTAATCCTACCTTCATCAAGGTGAACACTTAATCCTATATAAGAAAATCCATGTAAACAAAAAAAATGAAAAAAGAAAAAAAGAAAAAAATCATATATTCTATGGGTCATTCCAAGCATTTATAGACTACTCCCTTAAAGGAAAAATACCAAAACAAATCAAAATTTATAAATATAAGATACATTACTCCCTTGAAGGATAGTTATCAAAATCCATAAACAAATCTCACTAACTCAGACCACTCGTTTGAAGGATGGCTGAGTAAAGCATTTGTCAGAGCATAGAAATTTTTTGGAAGCTTCTCGCATTGATCAACATCCCCATCTTACCAATCAATAAAAAAATATCAAAAGACCAATTATCAAAATAAAAAATAACAAAGATAATTTTGGAGGTTGTAATTTTATTTCATAAGTAGAATTCCTACATCGATTAGTCTACACCTTATGTGACATGGACTTGTTTATACTAGCTCTTTGGTAACCTATAGAAGAGGCAGGTTAGTCTCACAAGAAGATTCCATTATCATCCATCTTCCCTCTATAAAATAAGGGATTTTTTATCTTAATTGACATTATGTGATCAAGAAACTTTTTAACCACCTAAAAAATGCTAATACAAAGCATTAGAAGGGCTTGTGTTCATAAACTGATATAACTTCCATTATTATTAGTCCTTGCCAAAGAGGAAGCATCATGTCTTCTTATTTTTGTATCATACCTATTTATTGATGTAATCATTAAATATTCTTGTCTTTTTTATTGTCTCATATTTCTCATCTTTCCTTACATTTAGTTTTGTTATCCAACTTACTCCATGTGTTTTAAGATTCATTCACCTTCATCTAATCAAGTGAAATTCATTAAAAATATTTGAATATTAATTATGTTTTTTGTCTTTCCTTTTCCATCTTGTCTTTTTTGTTTAAGGATTTTCAATCAAAATAATAGATTAAGGAATTAACCATATCAAACAACATCATATCATACCATCATGAACATAATCATCAATCATCATAGCCAACCATAATAATATGACATGATTAACACCATTGTATCCAATTCTATCTATCACATCATCACCATTTATCACATGATAAATCAATAAGTCATCACATATATTGTTCATCACATGTAAATTTTGATAATATACCTAAACATGTATCACTCTAAATAACATCATTGCATCATGATCATATCATTAAAATAATCTATATAACCAATCACATTACCTAATCAATCTATCATGTCATCACCATCTATCATATCATAAATCAATGAGTCATAAAATATGTTAATCCATCACATGCTTAGATAGGTAAGGAAATATATATTCATTAATTTAAAACATCCACATTTCTAACCAAACATAAAACTACTCAAATAGAGATGTTAATGATAAGAAAACATTACAACATCATAACAATAACTACACATCCTTAAACATGAGAAATAAACCATCAGCCATATCCACAACCATAACCACATCATGATCTCATAATCAAAATCATCATCACATATAAAAATAATATCTATATCTCTCAAAATCATATACATCTTACTGCATCGACTCACAAGCCTGTATCAAAATGATATAATACATCAAAATACAAAATCTCATGAGAATCTAAGGTGTTAGAGCACTGCTACTCCCTAGATCTTATCCACTTGGAGGACATCTCTGTGCACCTAAAGATGCTACCCATTGACATGGTGTAGAAATGCTAGCTCCCCCACCTCCTCACTATATCACATACTCATAAAAACATGGCTCATCTAGAAGGTGGGAAAATACTAGTGCCTCATAATATCAAAGCTCCTCTACTTTAGAAATGTATCTAAATATTGTAATCATTGTCAGTGGTCATATAGGTGATAGCAACCATACTACTCCATATCTTAAGGTGTCCCTCTCTTGTGTGACCAATCCTAGTTACACTCATGCCTAGTCTCTCTCCTATATGAGCATACCCACCTATCCCTATGGCATGTCTTTCTCTAATATCATTGATGTTAACATTGCATGTGGCATCACTAATATTACCTTAGCTTGATTCTTCTCTCTAATGAATGCCTACCTGTCAGGGGCATCCACATCTATCTAGTCCCCACCTCTCCTCCATATCAACATCTATAGTCTGATATCTAACTTGTCCACCATCTACACCAAACATCACCATATCATAGTGTGCCTAAAACCAAAGAAGGTACTCCTCTATGACCCCTACATCATCAATCTCTAGTCTCGATGGTATATCTTCTTAGTCAAACTCAAACTCCTTCAATTATGGCTTAGGCAGTGGAAAATCTATGTCCTCCCTCCTATACCTTAGGAAAGCAGCTGGGATACCTTGCATGAGTCCAAACAACCTTCTCACCTTATCAAAATCAAAAAACTCTACCTCAAGATCATATCTATGCTTAATCCACCTATAAATTTGTAATGCCAAGATCTACCTCATAAGACCTACCCATGCCAAAAATATGACATATAATATTGAGATGACCTCACCCTCAACCAATGTATTGAACCTATCTTGGTATCACTCTAGGTCACATGACCCTTCCCTAGTCCTGTAAGAGTGTAATCATACCTCTATCACATGAAGCCAACTCTTTAGTCCATATGTACTCATCCATGCCATGGAAATCCACCTTGTCGAAGCACCTTGATGTGCTCATATGCCTAACAGTGGAGAATAAACCTGACACTTAAGCCATACCACCTATGCAACTTGTATCCTAAGATCTACCAACATATCTAAACTAGTAGGATAGGTGCCCAAGCATACACTATCTGATTCATCAACATACCTACTAAAATTCCTAACAATATAAAGGGAAATCTACCATTGCTTTAATCTAGTGGTGCATTATAAGTCATGACCACCATCATCATTATGATAACCCATCTTGCTCCCCTATCCATATGATATAAAATTACATAGTGGAGGCCTCTAATATGCCTCCTCATGCATACCAATTCTTCCCCATATAACACATCCATGATTTGATATCATTCCTCACCATCGTTATACTCTATTAGCTCACCTCATATCAATAACCTCATAATCTAGTAGATGTCATCTAGCAAGATTATCATCTCTCCAATTAGTAGTAAGAACATGTTGGTGGTTGAGTCCCATCTCTTGATGAGGGCCACTAATGTTGGCACATATCTAAGAATGCATTGACAATATCTAATGCCTCCTAGGCCCCAATACTATCAATTTATCCCACTCCTAGTTTATCATCATTTGATGGATCTCATCTAAGAGCTATGACACTAGATCTCACGCTTCTAGATGCTCCCTCACCTAAACAAATACACACATTCATTAGTGTACTACACCTATCAAAACATCACCTATGACTAATACATATTACCTCTACCTCATACCTTAACCTATTTACCTAATCTATGCAACCCTTGCCTAATCTCACCAAAACCCAAGCCTTATCTTAAACCTAGTCTTACCTTAATAGTTAACATTTACTAGCTTACCCTACTTTACCCCATCCACCATCAAACCTAACTTTTAGTACATTATAAATTACCCATTAAACATATATGTATCTTATAGCATCCACCGATATTTGAGCATTGACTGGTGATGGTTCCTTTTAGAACCATCACCAATCAACAATTGATCACCAATGTTTTGATGTTGGACTACCGACAGTCCATACATTGATCATTAAATGGTTACTTATAGACTAGAAATGGTTGATAGTGACCACTAAAAATCATTGTGTGGTGATCATTGGTGACTTAACCCTATCCATAACCTTCTTAACATAGTAAAACCTTTAATTTCTACTTTAAAAAAAAACCCTAACCCAACAAATTTCACCCACTATACAAATTTCATAAAAAAGACTACATCTACCAAATTTCAAACCCTAACCCTAACCATAACCCTAGGTCTAACCCACCCACAATCACCCAAACAATAACAAATTAAAGCTTACAACTACAAATTCAATTACACACCGAACTTCCTTTTTCTACCACTATTATGGTGGAATCATCAAAACTATTATCACTTGGCCCCACACTCTACCTCTACCTCACTACATCCTCATGTCTACTTTAGTCACCAAATCAACCTCAAATCTCAAACAGACTCACCCAATCACCTTCAGTTAATAGCTCCTTCATTCAACTCACTCAACTAAGAACACAAACTTGAACTGTTGCTAATTTTTTCACACAAAACTAAAGGAAAATGCCATGAGCTACACAATTATAAATGAGGAAATAAACCCTCATTTAATATTTTATGGTCACCCTTTTAGGGCTTAAGTTTGACCATAGGTGATCACTACATGACCATCGATGGTTGACCCTGATCGTCGATGGTGAATCCCTTTAAGTTTTTGCCATTATAACCACAAATTTCTCATCACAATAACTTACCACTACCAACTATTGGAGGTCACCTTATCCATTTAAAAACTAACCAAAAAATCACCCTAACTTGGTCATATTAGCCCAACTTTCACATTTTTTGTAATAACCTTGCCTTGGTTATTTTTATCATAACAACTACTTTTTCATATTCTTACAACTTGAACTTGCACTACTTTTGTGCACCAACCATTTGTGTCTTCTTAGGATCACATCCTACCTTGGATACCTAAAAATACATTGACCTCACCTAGGATACTTGTGTTTACAAGTGTAACCATAAAAAACATACCTAAATATGGTCACTTGGTCCACTTGTCACTTGTCCTTATAGTACCAACCATGTTTTACAAACTCCCTCAACTATGGAATCCTAGTCTATATACAATCTATGTTATTTCACTTAGTCACATTTTGTGTGCATGTTTGTGCTTCCATGCACAACTTCTCACCAACTATATCACCCACTTATCCTCTTATCAAACCTACAATTGACTATGTTTTACCTCATTACTTCCTAGTTTGAGGGGGAACACCTCCTTCCATACTCAAGGCATCTGACCTTCCACCAACCTTCCATTTTTTTTTATAACTTGAAGATGCAAATTACATAACAAAAAGGGGGAAATGTAGACACTATAAAATTATACACTATGGTTTCAGATGTCACACTGACCCTTATACCACCCCTTGACCCCCTTGGGACCATTTGCTAGTCATTTACCCCACCAGTCATTAGTAGAAATAGGTAAGTTTAGAAAATTTTGACTATGACCATAACCATTAATAGTTGACCCTTAAACACTGATGATTAATCTTGATCACTGATGGTTTGTCATTAACAACCTTAGGAGTTAACTTCAACTCAAATTCTAGCTTGGGTTTTTATTAATAACTATTTGATCTATCATTTGCATAATCAATGCATATTAGGATAAAATTAAATAGCTTGTTAGATAGATTTTTAGACTTATTATTTCACCACTCCCTTCCTTCTATATTAAGAGAGGAAGAAGAGGTGAAAGAGGATCATAATTTCTTGGTGCAAGGGATCAGAGCTTCTAGTGTAGGTATTATTCTTACTTCTAGTGAATCTGAGAAAGTTTCTAGCAAACCAACAACTAGGATAGAGATCAAAAGTACTTCTACAAATCATCAATAAATAGCCAAGGTACTGTCACTCTACCAAAATTTCTCTAGAATCTACAACAAGCTTTCATCCAACCTCAACATTCTTCAAACTAATAACAATAAAGCTAAGTATCTATTTCTTATCAGGATTCATCAATTAGTTTATTTGTTTCATTCCTTGTATCAATTTCTCTTCCATCCCACTTTCCTATATTTGAGTTATACAAATCCAAGTACTTCTCTTCCCTAAGACCACCTAGATCCTCTTTCAATCATCTAAACACCCTCTACCTAAACTAGACACCTCTAAACATTACCCTTTATCTCACAACCAACATCCAACCTAAACTCACCTTCTATAACTTTCCTACAACCTTCCCAACCAAAATTCTCATCCTAAGCTAGATCCCATAGTAACCATTGATGGTCACCTAATTGCTAATGTTTTGACCCTAACCACTGATGGTCACCTAACCATCGATGGTCATTATCTATCAATTTTCAATAACAAGCTGATTTGACCTATTAGACACTAACCAAATTCTACTTTCTAAATTTTTATTTTGTCACGAGGATCATTATATTTTTTGAATCATGTTTGATTCATATAGCATTGATATTTAATAATTTATTACTAAAATTAATCAAATTCATCTATCTCCCATCAATCACTTCTTGTAGTTCATTTCAATATCTTCTATTATTTATGCAAGCAACATCTACTTTTAGAATATCTTAACTTGAGGGTTTAAAAGTATGGATTGATAGCCTTCAAGGTAGCTTGTGATTCTTGGATCTAGCTCATGCTAGGAAATCCATGATACTATCCAACTAATCAACATTTTCTTTAGTGATTTCTTATCTATAGGTCATTCTTACCCAGATAAAGAAGAGTCTCCATAATAATCTAGATTAATTCACACACAACATATTAGGTTTTTATACCATACCCTCTTTGAGTTTCTTCTCACTTTATTCTAAGAAAATAAATAAAATCTTACTAAAACACCCACCACCAAGTCAAGAACCAAAGGCAACTACCCAACACCTACCTACCCCCACACTCTCATCTAAGAGTGAGGAGGAACTGAAGCAATCCACTAGCTCGACTCCTCCCCAAATCCATACCATTCATTTGGGCACTTGATCACAAGTGAAATAAAAGGATAAAGGGAAAATAAAGGTGTCCATTCCATGGAGATACCCTTCTTCCACCACCAACTCACCCAACCAAGCCCAAACACCTTTACCTAAACCCAAGGTTTCTATCTTGGGTGCCTCCCAATCCAACCCTTCAGAGTCAATCCAAAGAGTAGTTCTAAATCAACTTCACCAAACACCGCTGAAGATGAACTTATATGAGGGTAAGTGCACCAACTTGGGGGATAAAAAAGGGCCTACATGTGAACATTATTTTTATAAAATTTTAAAAATGTAAACTTCTACAAATAACTAGAGATGGCTACACTCAAAATTTGAATATGGTATAAAAACATGAATTGTAGAATTTCAAGTCTAGTTTCAAAAAAACTATTTTTTTGAAAAATGGTTAAGTATAAATAGGTTAAACATATAAAATTTGAAGAGAACCTCTTGTTTCTTTTAATAAAATTTGATTTGTACCATTTTGTGTGACCCACCATTTTTTGAGCATCATTAAATATTGTTAGAAACCCTTTGGTGAATATTTAGATTAGATATTCTAGTGTGTTACAAACTTTTTTATACTTTTTTTTTATGAATATTTGTTTTAATTAATTTTGCAATTAAGTGTATCTTGAAAACTGACAAAAAAATTCATAGTCATCCGTGTGACCCACCCTAACTACCATAAAAAATAAAAATTGATTTTTTTTTAATGTGTGTATAATTAGGCCTAGTTTTTTTACCATATATTTTGTTTTGAATTTGGATCAATGAAAAAAAATTAGATAAACATGAATAGGCATGTATGGGTAAGGCATGTAGTGGCCTAAAAAAGGTGTTGTTAGAAATAAATATAGTTTAAACCCTTGAGACAACCCAAAAATTATAAAAATAATAAATTTAGAAAGAGGACAATGTGATCATCATAACTGTAATAATTTTTCAAATTTTGATGTTAAAATTCATAGCGTATTTGCTGATTGAAGTTGAATTTTGTTAGTTTTTCCTAAAACTCTCAGTCTTGGCTATAGGTGCATATTACTAAGCCTTTGGCTAAAAAAACCAAGTCATTTCTAAGCCTAAAGTCTTGTTTTTCAATTTACATTCAAATAACAAGGGACAAGGAAGGACAAGGAGTGATCTATTAGGGATGACGAGGCATAGTGAGGGTCAATGAGGGATTAATCAAGGATCATGAGGGATTGATTAAAGATGATAACGGAGAGTGAGTGTCAATGAGGGGGTAATTAAGGATAATGAATAATAATGAGAGAGTGATTAGGGGTGATGAGGAATGAGTAGGAAGTGATCAAGGATGAGGGAAGGATGATGAATAATTGAAATTAACACAAAGTGGTTGTTTGATGTGTGTAGGTTATCAATGTGTCCTATGCTACCCTAATCACACTACTTTGCATCAATTTCAAAGTGAGTGGTTTGAAAACATCAATTTTTACAAACCTAAGACTCCTAGAAATGCCAAGAATCAATCTAGAAGGCACAAAAACTTAAAAAATGACTATATGTTTAGCAAAAATGGATATCAATTGCAAAATTTATGTCCTAAAATCCCTAGGTTTAATACTTAGACTTTGAAAATGCCTAAGTACTAACCTGATTATATTTTGAAAAACTATTTTCCACATCATAAGGCATGCAACTATGAGACCAACTCTATCAGATGCTGAGTGATCCTAATTTATTATATTTACTAAAATAAATTTAAAATATAAGAAAAAAATATACTGTTTTCTTATACATAACATTTAGAGTAGTAAATATAAGCTTATAGACAAAGATGGCTTCATGTGTAACTCCTAAATGCTCATGGAGTTGGTTTTAGAATCATAGTAAAACAATGTGTACATATTGTATAGTACACTATATAATGCATAGGCATTATTTAAATTTAAAATAATGTGTATGCATTATTATTTTCTCAATAACATGTACACATTATGGCTCAGTAATTACCAAGCCATAATTTTAATAATGCAATCATGTTAATTAAATAACATGATCACATTATTTAAAAGTATAATCTTGTTACCTAAAATGTCCATGAAATTGTCCCCCAACTCCATATACATACCCATGAGCTAATAAATACCTCAACCCACCACCTTCAGGTAATGATGGAGGCCTTATCGTCCATAGAGGTTTAAAGAAAATATCCATAACCTATAATAGGCTTTATTAGATCCTTTAAACTTTCCACCCTTATCACCTTCAAAGATTCAGAGATACCCCTTATTCATCTTAATGATCTATATCATCCCCTTTTCATTACCACTTACATCAACCAAACCTGCATCAAGAGGTTTATTATTGATGGGGGAGCTAACATTAACATGATTTCTTCCCATATGTATGACTAATTAAAATTTCTAGAGAACATCATGTCAAAAACTATAACAGTGCTTTGATCCTTCAATGATACTATGGCTATAAGCTTAGCGATAGTCATCCTTCATATTCATTTAGGACCTCTCAATCTTCATGAGCTCTTCTATGTGGTAGAAGGAAAGTTCTAATATAATGTTTCAATTGAATGCCCTTGGATATATTTAATGGGTTATGTTCTATCCACCTTACATATATGCATCAAATTTGAGTATGAAGGTCAAGTCCATACCATACCAGCTGAACCCAATCCTTTCGCTTCATGAAATATGACTTATCAACCTAATGATGTTCTCTTCCCTCCATAAACCAAGCTTTTACCAACTAAGGATGAATACTCTTCTTATTCCACCAACTAAACTTCTACCAACTCATCCATATCTTCTACCCAAATCCCCATAAAGGACTCTTTGGAATAAACATTCTAACATCTCTCTCTTGGAGAATATCACCTTTTGACCTTAGATGCCTTCCCTACTTCCTAAGAGTATGGGACCCTAAACCAATAGCTTAGCTATGATTCTAATATTACAACCATTATTCCCTTTAGACACTTTAATTTCTAAACTAACCTTGTAAATGAGGGATTTGATTAACCATTTTCTACCTCTGCTACCTCCTCTTATCCTAAAACATTCACCTCTAATTTCTCCTAGCTAGATAAGCTAGAGTTTGCCAAGACCTACCTTCATAGGTGTGTTTAGAAGGGATTCGATCTATGACACTATGATTGTAGACCACATGCAGTGTTATCATGTAAAACCCAAAAACTTGGTGAGATATTTGGTCTCAGATTCATTCTAATAGAAGAGCCAACCAACCCACCTCCCATCACCATCATTGAGGAAGAAATCATGTCCCCATTAACTCCATCTCCTTCAAAATTTGAGGTCCTAAAATCATTCCCTCTAAATTGTTTTTTTCAACGTGATTAGTTTATGACCGTTGACTTATCAAAATGATTGGGAGACCATGACCATTCCTTTAACTCATCCTAAGATGTTAGAAGATGAGACTCCTACCATTCATAGTGTTTAGGGTTAGGATGATGACTCCCTTCTCACCTATCTTGGTGTATAAGATTCATTTATTCACAAATATCTCCCTCTTGAAAATTCAACCATTTTGAATGAAGCCACCATTGATGTCAACTTGGGTACTCAAGATAACCCTCATAGTCAAAATTGACCAATTCTTAGATTCCTTAGAATGTTAGAACTTCTCTTATTTCATACAAGATTGAAGCATAACATTTTCTTGGTCTTACAATGACATGCCAAGAATCAACCCCACCATAGTCATCCATAACATCATTACCACCCTCGATGCCAATCATGTTAGGCATAATCTTCATAGGATGTACCCTCGTATATCCCTTCTTTTCAAAAAATATCTCCAACGCCTCTTATCTATCAATTTCATCTAACCCATTGACTATCCCCAATGGGTCTCAAATTTCATCCCTATTACCAAAGTGATAAGATGAATTCACATTTATGTGGACTTTCACAATATTAACCTTTTTTTCACAAATGATGACTTCCATTTTCCAAGCATTAACTAACTTGTTGATCTTATGGCTAGCCATGAGATGCCATCTCTTAAGGATGGATTCTTAGGCTATAATTTGATCTTGATTTCCCCCAACGATCCAAATAAAACTATCTTTATCACCCCATGGGGAACTTCTACTATAGGGTCATGCATTTTGGTTTAAAGAACACTAGTTTAACCTACCAACATGCCATGAATTATACATTTCATGACCTTTTTCATAAAACCATAGATAACTACGTACATGACCTCCTTGGAAAGTTTAAATGGCATAAAGATCATTTGGTAGTCCTAAAGGTTATTTTCAAGAGACTTGTCCATTTCCATGTCTGCCTTAACCCTAAGAAGTGCATCTTTGGGGTCTTGTTAGGAAATATTCTTGGATTTATTATCTCTCTTCATGGAATCAAATTCAATCCTTCTAAAGTTAAAGAAATCGTTGACATGCCTCCTTCATCTAACCTCAAGTAACTCTACAGTCTACAGGGGAAGGTCCAACCCATTCACCACTTCATCTCTTAGCTATCAGATAAATTCCAACCTTTCCATCACCTTCTTAATAAAGATATCTCTTTTAAGTGGAATAAAGACTATCAAAAGGACTTTGACTCACATAAAGAATATCTTCTTTCCCCACCTGTTCTCATTTCTCCAAAAGAGGACCAACCCTTCTACATATATATTTCTACCACCAACCACTCCTTAGGGGAAATGCTTGCACATATTGAGGATAGGCATAAAGAGTAAGTCATCTAATATATAACTTAGACACTTAAATAGTATTAAACTTAGTGCACCCATACTAAAAAACTTTGCATCTCCTTGATCTTTGTGGCTTCCAAACTCTGCCATTAGCTTCTTAACCATAAAACCTATTACATAACTAACACTAAACCACTCAAGTATATGCATTCAATGCCATACTAAAATCAATGTATGGCTAAATGGCTAATGATTTTAGCTAAGTTTGACCTTGAGTTCCTTTATAAAAAATAAATTAAAAGGCAAGTTAGTGTTGACTAATTGGCTAAAGCACCCTTGGCAGATAACCAACCTTCTCCTCTTGAGTTTCATAATGAGTCCATAATAACTCTTTCTCAAGAAGACATCACTTATCACATGACCATGATCTTTGATGGATCAAAGTGTCAACATGGTGGTGGTGCCATAATTATTCTTATTTCCTTTATTATTCATACCCATCCTTTATCCTTTAAGCTTGATTTTGATTGTACCAACAACATGGCTAAGTGTGAGGCCTTAGTCATACGTCTCTAAATTGATTTATCCTTAGGATTCAAAATAATTATAATTTTTGGAGACTCCTAACTAGTGTTCAATTAAATAAATGGATCTTACCAATGTAAAAATGACATTCTACAATAATACAAACAAATAGTAGATGTAATTTTAACATCATTTGAGCACTACCATATTCAAACCATGATGTGTTTCACTAATAACTTCATTGATACCAAGGCCTCTCTTGCCTCCCAAATCATGTATGTGCCTTTTTAATCTAAACTCTTTGTCACCATCCCCCAACTTCACAATCCTTCTTACACCAAATTAGACCTTCCTTTCATTTATCATGTTCAAGAGGCCCAATATGATATTTGTTATAAGGAAATCTTTGACTATCTAAACCTATCCATTATTCTTTTTGATCTTTATATAAATGGTTGAACAGAGTTTATATAGATTACCTCTCATTACACCATACTAGTGTGAATTCTTTATAAATAAGGCTTTGACAGTCTCCTCCTTATATGCCTACATAGTCATGAAATATCTCACGCTATCAAGAAAACACATGATAGGATTTGTGGAGGATATTTTAGTGGTTTAGCTATCACTAAACATATCCTTCATCTTGGATATTATTGGCCTACCCTTAATTTTTTTTTTTAATTACATAAAGAAGTGTGTCAAGTGTCAACAACATGCTAATTTGCATCATGTACCTAGTCATGGTCTTCAAGTCTCTAAGGATTTTTGACCCTTCTCGTAATGGGGATTAGATCTCATTAGTGAAATTAATCCTCATTATTCACAATGGCATCATTATATCAACATTACAACATAATATTTCACCAAATGGGTTTAGGCTATTCTATTTATTTTAACAAGAGTCAAAAATATTGTTGACTTTATTAACCATCACATTATTTACTACTTTAGTCTTCATCATAAAATTATCATTGATAGTGGTAAATGTTTTAAAAATAAAAATTACAAGGAATTTATGATGCATTTGTTATTAATTTAATTTTATCATCACCGTATCAGTCTCAAGCTAATGGATAGGCTAAAGCTTCTAAAAAAACCTTAATAAAATGCTAACTAAAGTGGTTAATGCATCTAATCAGGATTGGAATTTACACATTCCCTTCACCTTATGGGCATATCATACTAGAATTTGAACCCCTATGGGTGATACCCCTTTCTCTTTTGTCTTTAGAACTAATGTTGTCTTAACTCTCAAATTCCAAATTCCCTCTCATCATATATCCCTCCAATTTATCATCTCTGAAGGTGATTATCATCTAGAACGTTTAGCCCAACTTGAGCTACTTGATGAGCATCATTTGACCACACTTAACCATCTTCATGTCTATCAAGAATGAATCAATAATGCTTATAAAAATCACCTAAGAGAGTAATATTTCAATATCAAAGACCTCATATTAAAGAAAAATCAGCATGTAACCAATATGGAAAAAAGCAAGTGAAGCAAGTTTACTTTCAATTGGCTTAAACCTTATATCATAACACATAAGTATAGATTAAGAGCTTACTGGTTATCATCTCTTGAAGGTAAATTAGAACTTGAGTCTCTCAATACTTCACATTTTCATCCTTTCTTTTGTTAAACAAGCTTGAACTCACCTTGTATCTAACTTAAGCTCGTTCCTTATTTTATGACATTTTCACCTTCATCCCCTCAATTTGAGGACAACTAATTAAAACATAGAATCATGTGATTATCCATCATAGTTATAACATTAATCTTAAATATGTGTACCATGGATCTAACTATGGCATGATTCTCAAGGATACTTTTCATCCCTAATAGGATGGAATCCCATAGTCATTGTCTTTTAAAGCATCCTCTCACCCATTATTTATCCTTCTTATGCTTTATTTTTTCCTTCATGAAGTTAAGCCATTAATCCTATATAAGCAAGTCTATGTCTTCATAAAAGAAAATAGATAAAAAATTATATATCTCATGAGTCATCTCTAGTATTTTAGACTACTCCCTTGAAGGATAGCTATCAAAACAACTCAAAATTGCTTAATATAAGGTAGAATACTCCCTTAAAGGACAAATATGACATGACTAAAGCAAATCATAAATCTAAGACCACTCCCTCAAAGGATGGATAAGCTAAATATTTATCAAAGTAAGGAATTTATTGAAAGCTTCATGCATTCATCAGCTTCCCCAACCTCTCAAAGCAATAACAAAACATTAAAATACCCATCATCAAAATCAAAAAAGTAAAAATTTTGGAAGCCACAATTAGCTTTCTTAAGTAAACTTCTCACATCGATCAATATACACCATATATGATATAGACTTGTTTATACTAGTTTTTTGACAACCTACAGAAGAGGTAAACTAGCCTCAAAATAAGTTTCCATTATCATCCATATCCCCTTTTACCCTCCATAAAACAATGGATTTTGAGCTTACTTGACACTATGTGATGAAGAAACTTTTTAAAAAACTAATGAGTGCTAATGTGAAACATATAATGGGTTTATGTTCATAAGATATTATAACTTCCTTTTGTTTTGGTCCTCACCAATGAAAGATCATAGTGTCTCCTTATTTTTCATACCTACTTGTTCATACGTTCATTAAGATGCTTGTATTTTGATTGTTTTACCCTTTTTTCTTTTCTTTTATTACATGCAGTTTTTCTATCCAAACTTAATATATATGTTAAGATTATTCTTCAAATCAACCTTCATCCATCTAAAATGAAAATCATTACAAAAATTTAACAAATGATTATGTGTTTTATTCAATGATTGACATTTACCTTATTTTTTTAAGTGTTTTTAATCACGAAAACATCTTAAATAAAAATCAGCATATCATATATCATAATATTACTTCATCTATCTAAGCAACAACCACATCCATCAAACTAGTTTTATCACATAATGACCACATTTTATTTACATAAATGAGTCAGCCACATATGTTATCTATCACATATCTATCTATATAAGAGATCACATATATTTAATAATTTAAAAATCCACATTTTAAACATATAATTAAGCATACACCAACTCATAGGACAAATTCTAAGTAACATCATACCCATGTCATAACATCACATAAAAATCATAAACATAATAAACAACATCATCACTTGAGTTAAACATAGCCATCACATCATAAAATAACCACCACCATAAACAAAATCCATCAAATAAAATCACATCATAACTTGTAATCAAATTCCATGTGTGTGTGTGTGTGTGTGTGTGTGTGTGTGTGTGTGTGTGTGTGTGTGTGTGTGTGTGTGTGTGTGTGTGTGTGTGTGTGTGTGTGTGTGTGTGTGTGTGTGCGCGCCTGCGCATGCATGTGCGTGTGCGTGTGCATGTTTATATCTCTCAAAATTATATATACATATCATTACAAAGGCTCACATACTAGTATCAAAATAACAAAAATAAAATAGGGAGTCTTATAGGGTCTATGGTGTCAAGGTATTACTAACCATTATATCTTATCCATCTCTTGGATCCATTTTTGCACTTGTAGATGCTACCCACTAACTAGGTGTAGTACTACTAATAATCCCTCCAATCACCTACTCTTATACATACTCACCATATTGGGGCTCACTTAAAATCTATGTAAAGATTAGTGCCTCATAGTATTTAAGCTCTTATACTATGGGCACATATCTAGACATGGGGATGGTCTATGTTGGACCTGTCAATGCCTACCCTCCTATCTACCTCAAAGAATCCCTCTTTGTTGATATCAGAGTAACATATCCCTATGCCTAACCCCTCTCCTAAATCACCAACGATATAAGCTCATTCATGATCTCATTCTTGTGTCAAGGTCATAACCTATCCTCTTGCCTCATCTCTCTCCTAAGTAAGAGTAGTGACCTACCCCTGTGTAGTGTCTCTTTCTAAAGTTATATCCACCAATGTTGCCTATTTTATAACCAATTCCACTCTCACCTGATCCCTCTCTATGATGAGTGCCTATCTATTTGGGGCATCCACATCCATATGATCCCCATCTCCCTCCTTTATCTCTATATCGATATCCTTCTACTGCCCACATGCACTTCTAACCTATCCATCATCTCCCCTAAAACTTGTAGCTACATAGTGTCCCTAAAGCCATATGATGTAATCTTGAGTAATGCTAACATCATCCATATCCAAAACCACAAGTAGTTCTTCATGATCAATCTCTACCTTAATTGGGTGTGAAAGAGGCAGTCATGCCTTTACATCCTCTCTCCTATATCTAAGGAAGGCCATCAAAACACCCTAAACTAACTCAAACTATATCTTGGCCCTATCAAAAGGGATAAAATCTACCTCTTGCTCCCATCTCTTATGTATCTATCTATATCTCTATAGGGAGAATGTGTACCTAGTGTAGCCTACTTGTGAGGGTAATGTTGTGTAGGGCCTCCAAATAAGCTCACCATCAACTAATGCCTCTAGTCTATCTTTAAACTAGTTCAAATCTTAGACCTCTACCCCTACTATTGTAAATGCATAATCTACCATCCACCTCATAAATCCTATAATAAACCCTCTTTGATCTAATGTCTATCAACACAGTCTATCTAGTCATAGCACCCTTATATGCTTATATGCCCAATAGTGAAGAACAAAGTTAACACTAATATTGTATCTACTATATACCTGGTAATCCCAGAGCTCATAATATATATTCACTAATAGTATTGTGGCTCATATAAATACTATCTGGTCCACCATTATATCTACCAAGATGCCTAGTAATACCCAAGGTAATTTATGTCCACTTGAGTTTGGGAGTGCATAACACATCATGACTATCATCATCATGGTAACTATCCATCTCCCTACCCTAATTCAGTACATATCTCCAAAGTAGAAGCCTCCCATGTGCCACCTAGCCTAAAAAAATCCTCCTTGAATAGTTGATCTATGTAAGCATCATACTTCTTACCCTAGATGTGCTATATAACTTGCCCTCATATCAATAATTTCAATATATTATGTATATCCTCTAGGAGAATCATGATCTCCCTAGTCCATAATACAAAAGTGTTGGTAGTCAAGTCCCATCTCTTGATGAGGGCTACCAACATCATAAAATATCTTGGCATGTGTTGATAGTAATGCATACCACATAATCTTACTAATACCATGTGCTTCCACTCATGTGTAATCACACACCTATATATCTCATCTAGTAGAAGTGGTACTCGATCTTACATCACCAGATGCTCCTTTGATTATAATGTTAGAGTGAAACCTTTACTTAGGCTAAACATTTCCTACATGACACCTATTCTACTTATTACACCTGCCCTACCCACCTATTTTGAGCTTAAGTCTAACCCTACTCATCCTTCTAAAAAATTTAGTCCCCCTTTACCCAAACCTCACTTAGCCCATTCCTTACAAACCCTTTTCCAAACCCTTAGCCTTATTTATCAACTATCAATGGTCAATTCTTGATTGATGATGATTTTTTGTATAACCACTATTGATCAACCCTTGACTAGAAATAGTTAGGGTTTTGGAATACCAATGGTCCATGCTTGACCATCTACTAGTCCACTATCAACCAGTGATGTTTAATATGTGGTCAACCATCGATGACCAAACCATAAGTAGTACCCAAAAAAATTCTCCTCGAATATATAATAATAAAACCTAATCCATTACCTTCCACTAACCTATTTCCCACCCAACATTCATTCCTAGCCTAATTAAGCCCCCTACTATCTAATTTCATAAAACTTAAAACTAGAAACCCCACTTCTCAAAACCAATCCCACCCATCCTGCATAAGCAAACAAATCCCACAAAGGAATGTAAGAATAATACCTTATTTCATATATAATGTCATGGTAGAGCCCTCAGTACCACCACTAATCGACCCCAAGCTTGACCTCTACCTTACTGCATCCTCACCTATGCTCTAGCCCACTACTTTCCTCTTAATGATCAAAATCCACTGTATAGTTAACTTCACTACTCACACATCACAAATCACTTTCATCATTTTCACTCAACTTTATTTTCATGTTGTTAAAATCAACCTCAACTTTTTTGACCACTAACCTTTCATATGCCTATTAATCTTCCCATTGGTGATTCTAGCACCTGTGACCTATTCCATTCTCTTCAACTCACCCACTTTTTAGACCCTTGATAATACAATGACCTTTGCTAGGGTGACTCAAGTTTATGAGTGCACCCATATCTGCTACACCTAAATGTAGTGGTCTAGTTCAATTGTCACTTATCCTCCTTAAAGTAACCTATTTTTCTACTTCATACCATCTTACATGTTTTTCCACCCATATACACTTGTCAAACCCATATTTGAATCTAATTTTTCCTCATTAAATCTTTATTTGAGGGGGAAACCTCCTCCCATTCTTTGGGCATCCATCCAACTTGTTATTGCAATTATTTTTATTTTACATATTGAAGATGTAACCTACACAATAAAAAGGGGCAAAATGTAGATGCTAAAAAATTATACAACATGGTTCTAGTCATCATTGAATACCCCTTGGCCCCCTTGGCCCCCTTGGGTTATGATTAATCATTAAAAATCCTAACATAATACCCATTTCCCCCCTTTGACTAAATTAATTAATTAAATAAGGCCTATTTACACCTCACTTACCGAAACTAATGGCTAGTTGATTGACACCTAGCCTAAGGACCATTTCTACCCTAGCATTTAATGCCTGAACTTCCTATACTTGTTCCTCATGTGTCCTAATGAGCTCTTTATTAACCTCAGACCATTTCTTAAATTCTTAACAACCAAAATTAGTGAAAATGGCTAATTTTAGTCATTTTTACTTTTCTACCTAACCATCAATGGTCACACTTCAACTGATGGTAGTTGACTAGGATCATCGATGGTTAATTAATGTAACCCAAAATCCTTGCCTCAGGAAGGTTAAAAATTATCTTTTTATGTGAGGTTATCTTACTCTCTAGTGAATGAAATCTACCAGACAAACTAGGAATCAGACCAAAGATACCTAGGTACTTTATTAACTCACCATGAAGAGCCAAAGTACTATTACTCTATCCATATTGATCTAGGATCTCTTATAGCTTATCACTCAATCTTATCACTCTTTAAGACAACAAACTTAGAACTAAGTATTTGCATTCTTTTATCAAGTTTAGTATATAGTTTTATTCATTTTAGTGTTTGTTTCCATTCCCATTTATCTTTATCCCATTCCCAATGTTGGAGTTTTGTAATTCCATGCACTTTACCTTCCACCCTAGACCACCCACATACTATATTTACTCACCTAAATACCCAATATCTAAACAAGGTACTTCTAAGAATTTATTTCATTGTCAAGACCAACATCTAACCTAGAACCCACCTTTAGAACCTCTCTATAACTCACCCAAAAACTATTCTTACCCAAATTAGATCTCACAACAACCACTGACAGTCATACTTCGACCGACAATGATTGGCCATAACCACCGATGGTCATTGTGTGTTTCGTATTATCAAAAATAGAAAGAAAATTTCACCTACCAGTCCATACCCACATTTCAATTTTTAAGTTTATGTTGCATCATATAGGTTCAAACTATTTTCGAAAATAGTTTTACTTAATTTATCATTTATCTTTATCAAGTTATTTCTATTTTAGTAAAATCACTTCATTTATCTCTTGCATTTGATTTTAGTACCTTTTGTTTTTTTATGCAAGCACCTACTTTTATTTTTTAGAACTTAATTATTTTAAAGTGTTAATTGATAGTGTTTAACAAAGCTTACTAATTCTTATATCTAGCTCACGCTAGATAGTCCACATAACTAACTCACTAATCTACCATTTTATAATGTCTTTCTTATCTATAGTTCATCTTCCCTAGACAAAGAGGAGTGTCTACAATTGACTGGATTCACGTGCACAGAATGAAATTAGGTTCTTCTACCACACCCTTCTTTAATGTTTCTTATTACTTTCCTAAAAGAAAATAAATGAAAAAAAATCTTGAATCACTTACACCACTTAGCTTCTTTTATCCATAACTTTATCCTCATGCCTTTTGATTCTCTTTAGTTGTATGAGCTCTTTTAGGAACTTGTTTTGTGGATCATGCATCTCTCATTTCATAGATGGTGTCTTCTATGTTTTTATTACATTATAGTATTTATTATGTAACTTTGTGTTAATTTGTTAGATTCGACCATTTTTTAATCACACTAAGAATCATGGAGTTTAGTCATTCATGTGTGTGTGTTCCATGATGAGAACTTTCTTCTTCAATTTCATGACTATCCCACCACCAATTGGGACATCTTATTGAGAGATATTATATTTTTATCTATGATTTTGATAACATCTTTCATATTTAGGTTGTAACTTGTTTTCCTTTTTAATAATAGATATTCTAATGAATCCTAGTGTTGACAGCTTGGTATTTGAATAATTGGATTTACCCAATCATACAAATTTTTGAGTCATTACACCAATTTATGTATTATGAAAGGAGTGAGTAGGGGGAGTTCACACATTGCTTCAAGTGTCATGTTTATTGTTAGTCCTTAGTGTACCACATTTTATATTAGAGGTAGTTTATTGAGTGTACTTTTGTTTGATGTGCTTCACTCCATTAGTTGAACCTACTACAAAATTGTGTTGATTTTTTGAATCATTATTCTTTGGATGCCTTGTGGTATAATTTATTTTCTCCATTTTTGTTGTAGTTGTTTAACCTTAAACTATCTAGATGAGGAGTGTATCTAGGGTTAAGAATACATAAATGAATAAGCAAAAGGGTGATAATTAGATCTACAATAGGCCAATTGGCCATTAAGCTCAAATATAACATATGATAAATTTATAAAACTAAGAATAGTCTAAATATATAAAGTAAATATAAGTGTTTTAACTATTTAGGACTTACTAGTATAAATTATAGGTTGTTAAAGGGGTTGGGTATACAGGGTAAATATAACTAAATATTATAAATAGATATATCAAATTTATTTACCTAAAATAGTAAGTTTAATGAGAAAATATACTTATCTAGAGTGAAACAGACATCGCTAGATGATGGGAAGGATAAAATAGAAATCAGTCTGAAGTCCCTTCATTATGGAACCAGAGTTAAAAAGGCCTTCAAAGAGTAACACAGTTAGAGGGATAGTAATGAACTATTCTAGTGTCAAAGACACTGTGCTAGTGTCTTTTATGGGATATTGGTCTTGAGATATATTGGGATGCTATGAGGAAGTTTTAGGGTTTTTTAGGGGTACTGAGGAGCTTCTAATCATTCTTATGTGTCATTGGTTGGATACATCTTATCTAAAGACCTAATGAACACTTGAACAAATGAGATAATAATAGAATCAAATGCATTAAGAAGGGAAAATATGGGTTTTGGGATATTATGATCATTCAAGATATAACCCTTATTGTATTAGCTACTACCTAAATTAACCCTAATGATAGGGGTCTCAAATCATATGTAGTTCTCCTTTACAGAATGTGCATAATCAATGTGCATGGAATGCTAAAATGACTTTCACTTAGGCCCTTCTTAGATCAAGCATGCAGGTTTATGTGTGTTTTTGAGTAATATGTAGAGTGTTAATCTATACTATTGACTAATTTTTTAGTAATTATGTGCTAAAATAGTCAATGCTAAGTCTAAAATGCCTTATGAGGCTCTTTATATAGAAAGAACTTAATTAGACTATGAGCCACTTGTTTGTTTACCAACAAGGTGAAAAATAAAAATCAAATCATAAAAATAGACTCAAGGGTGAAGACCCCTGATAAGTTGAAAAAAAGACAGTTGGACACTAGTGCTAAGGTGGACACTACACACACTATAGTAGTGTCCAAGACCATGCTAGTGTACTGAGACCACAAAACTAAGTTTTGACTATTGTAAATAGGATAAACAAGTCATAATAAAGATCAAAATACTAAAATGATCGTGCAAACAAGACTCACATTCATTATTAAGACATTCTCATGAAAGAGTAACAAAAGACATAGTACTTGTGTTTGCTTGACCAAATTAGGGTGTGTATATTTCCCCCATTTTATTATAGTAATTAAATGAAATTAAATTACTAGAGTAAAATAAAAATAAAAATGTGTACTTGTAATTACTTGTGTGCATGTGCTCTAGACTTGGCCCACTTCTTGGCTAGAGAATTGGATAGGAGTTAGAATGATGTATGTGAAGGGAGAGTCCATAATGTGGGTGCCCCCTATATATTGAATCTGAGTAATGAACTAAATTGTGAAGAATAAAATCCCATTTTGTCACCACCTTGATATGTGAATTGAATCTAAGAAGTATCTGTAAATGTGTAAAAACAAGTCCTACTTCCCCCCTTTGATGTGTGAACTGAGTTTGAAAAGTAAATCTATAAATGTGAAGGAACAAAGCTTTATTTTTCCACTCTAATGTGTGAACTAAGTCTAAGAAATAAATCTATAAATGTGGATTAATAATCCCTACTTACCCCCATTCTGATGTGTGAATTGATTCTAAGAAGTAATCTCTAAATGTGGAGAAACAAGCCCTATTTTCCCCCACTTTGATGTGTGAATTGAGTCTAAGAAGTAATCTACTCATAGGTTGAAACTATCACTTGGCCTTTGTAATCTAGGTCTGGTGATAAATATGGATCAGTCATTGTAGTCAATTATATGACCCAACCTGGTGAAATCCTGGTGACAATCTAGTGATAATCTATGTGTGATTTGATGGTCTACATAATCATATAATTTTTCATTCCATATATATAGCTTGATGAAATATATGGGGTCAAGGACATGTGCCTTGCATCATGCTGCCAAACCTATTATCTGAATAATGTAGTTTTGTATTTTAACATCTGAGTTAATTTGTGTGTCTAAATTGATCTATGAGCCAATTTATGTATTTGAACCAATTTATGTATCTAAGATAATATGTGTATCTAAGTCAATCTATGTATCTAAACCAATCTGTGTATCTGAGTAGAATTGTATTAGTCTAAATAGTGTGTATATGTCCCCTTTTTGATGAAAGATTCAAAACTATGGTAATGGTATTGAACTAAAAGTTATATTAGTAAGCATGTTAGTAATAGTTAGTGTTGATAATAAGAACATAAGATTGATTATTTTGGCATTTATAAAGGAATCATTTTTAAGGTGAGTTTAGGATAGCTCTATGGTCTATATTGCGTTTGTTAAGGAAATATGATTTGTGTCATTTGTGAGGACAAATAAATTGGGATATAATTGTAATTGATATTATGTGGGGGATATCATCATCAAGCCTCTCACCAAAGAAATGAATCACAAATTTGAGCTATAGTTTTTGAGATATTGGGATTGGAAGATTGTGGTATTATTTAGAAAAATTTGCATGCAGGTTCAACCTTAGTTAGGTGGCATTTGTTAAAACATAGCTTAAATAGGTTGATTGATTTATTTTGAAATTCATTTAAACCTTTGGAAATGAGTGAATTATTTTTTTGAGCCTAGTGAAGATGCTAAGGAGACAAAAAGTGAATGTGAACAACTATAAGGAGGTGGAGGTACTCATCCATGCTAGGAAGGAGGTTATACTGGTAAGGAACCTATCATTTTTTTCATTTTGAAAATTTTATTAATGTTTTTATCATTTTTTATGAAATTTAGGTAGTTTAGGGTCCTTTTTAGGAGGGTTGTGGTAATGTCCCAAGGATTGTGCTAGTGTCTTGGGATACCACGCTACTATCTAGGGGCCATGTTAATGTCTAGAGCTAATGTCCTAATAGCAATGCTAGTGTCTGATGGATGAAAAAAAATTGATTCTAATTTGTGTTTAATTATCTTTTTCATGTTTATATGTCACTTAGAGATGTTAACATCAGGTTTTGTTGTGTTTTATAGGAAAATGTATACATGATGGAGTTTTATAATGGTTAGATGATGGAGTGCTTATGTGAACTACCCCTGATAGATGATGAGAGGGTAGTGATTGATAGGTATGGTTTGGATTATGTGGCATCAATTGCACCTATTCCTTGGGACTCCCATATGATGATTTCCTTGTGTGAGTAGTGGAATGTTTATACCTATATATTTTGGTTGCCTAAAGGGGAGATCATTGTTAATCTATAAGATGACTATATGATATTAATATTACCCATTATTGGTCAGTGGTCTATATTATAGGAGGTTACTAGAGATAGATCTATAGAATGGGATTTTAGGTAATTTGTGGGTATAACCATGAGGACCCATCATCAAAGGATTTATAGTGATGTTTTATTATCATTTATTACTATGGATTATGTTCTAGGTTGTGGAAGTTTCTTTCAGTGTTATTAGATTTATTTATTGTATTGGATGGTAGCAGGATATACATTTTATATAAGATGCATGGGATTGTATAGGATATAGAGGATCATGAGATAGTATACTCATTGGGTTGCATAATTTTAACCACTTATATCAGTATTTTTAACATTTTAGTTAGGAATTGTGTAGTGGAGGTATTGGATCTTTTAATTTTTTACACTCTTGGGCCCATGAGTGCATTGCAGTGGATAAACCTGAGGGGCTTCTATGTGAAGAATGAAAATACCCATAGGTATTTTTAGAGAGATGTATTAGCATGGGTCTTACTTATTCAAAGATAACTATGCATTTTTTGTCAGGTACTAGATCGAGTGACATCTAAATATATCATTTAGAGACCTTACATGGCATTTTAGGGATGGCTCGAGGATGGGATTCAACTG